>JAMKCH010001540.1:0-38973 GCA_023653785.1 Ophioderma brevispina
GTAATTGTTGTTGTAAATTGATTCCCTACCAAGGGCCATATTTGAAGGCATGCCTGAACACAGTGCATATTTCTTTCAACAATATCTTTGATGCATGCAGTGCATTTCAAGTGATCAAAATTAATGGATTTTAATATTATCATAAAAATGGGTAGAGTTTAATAGGTGCAGTTAAATTGAGTACCTTAAATGTTATTTGTACTGTGCTTTATAAAAGTATCAACTGCATTGATATTTCCAACTGGATAAGCAAATGCAGCAAAGCATGAATTATATTCTTTCACTGTTAGGCACATTTCCATGTAAAATTGCAGAAAACAATAGCTTATTAAGTTATCTACATGTGTCCAAATTTGATAGGGATATACAATGAATCAGTAAGAGCAAGGAAATATGTCCTTACCAATATATTCTCATTGTACCATCTGAGTTCATTTTGTACGGTATTTGCCATTCACATTTACAGGTCGCACATTTCCTACGCATGCATACTTTATCAATCCACTAGGGAGAGGACAGCTATCCTTATTCAATCTTCTCAAGGCTTTCTCACTCTTAGACGAAGAGGTCGGCTACTGTCAGGGACTCAGTTTTGTAGCTGGGGTGCTACTTATGCATGTAGGTGGCATGTTCTTTTCTTTGTAGAATTTGTGATACTCCTGTGAAGCATTGTGACAACTTGTGACTGCATCTTATGTAGAATAAAGAAAGGTTAAGCTTCTTTACGATGGAATTAAGATCTACAATCTTGGAAAAAATTGTTGGAACACTTTGAATGATTTTTGGAAAACTGTTCCCCATCTCCCCCAACCTATGTTGAATGGGGTATCATCATCATAAGTCTTGCCAATTCTCCCAACATTGATTGATGGGGGGTTGGGGAAGGGTAAGTTGAAGTGGAATGTTGAGGCTTTCAATTGAGTGATAACAAGAGCTTGTAGGCTCTCAACTCTGGCCCGGGTGAGCAATGTAGCAAATAGTAGTGAGTGTTCCAACTAATTTTTTTCCAAGATTGTAGTTTGCAGTTTTTTTGTAACTATGATATGAAGTATATATAGAGACATTGTAAATAGTTCTAGGGGTGGGCACAGTAAAGTGTAACCTACATAAAGCACATGTTGCTGGTTTTGGTTGGTTGACTGAGTGGATGATAATTCTGATTAATAAACTATATGAGCATAATACACATGTCAGTTGTATGATGCACCACATGATCATCCCCCCAGGAAAGGTGCATCAGTCATTTACCACCCCCAAAACAATGCAGCATACTGTCATTGCAGCCACTGGACTATCACAACATGGACAATAGGGTGCATCAACCAATAGGGTGCATCAACATCAGTCGCTTTACTTGGGTACATCTTGATATCCGTCAAAGCTATTCCATCGTACAGGTGTTTCATACTGCCAGGTCAAAATACTCAATGCAACAATAAACATTCGAGAGGGTCTGGGCAAAATTAATGATAAAGTGTAATTATCCATGCTGTTAGGTTTATTCAGTAATGGGGTTGTTCAGTGACATTTATGCTGATGTTGCAACTCGGTTATCAGGTACGCAAGCGTGAATACTGGGTCCGCCAACAAGCTCGACAAATCAAAATGGCTGTTGGTAGACTAGTCTTTTATTATCTATCTATCTCTATGACCCTACATATTACTACAAGCTATAAAATGCTCATCCACCAAAGGCATAGTTCAGTTTGTTGTGCAAGTATGCATTTGCCAGAGCCAATCTTCTGGACCCTGTGGTATTCAATGTGATACAGCAAAGAGAAAAGTTAGGCAAATTAAGACCAAACTATATTTAAGGGAAAAGTTAGGCAGGCTAAAACAATATCCCCAGATGTAGGGTGGCCCTACACAGTCCAGCAAAATAGCAGGTTGTGTACTTTCTTACACTGGTAAATTAAAGTATATGAACTTTGCCATGGGAATGACTCTAGTGGGTCAATATAAGTAATGTGTGAAATAGCATCTCCAAAGACATACAGTTATTACAAGTAGCTGTGAGGAAAAATCTGCATGTCAATATAAAAGAAGGTGGACTTCCTTTCAAGAAATTGTGAGCATTTAAGTACTTCCTTAACCAGGACTTTAAATTGTCATTCTTTATTTTTACATCATTACTTACAGCTAGATGAAGAAGATGCTTTTGAAATGCTGGTATACCTGATGTTTGGTTTGGGCTTCCGTAGGCAATATAGACCAGATATGACATCATTACAGGTACATTATTGCAAAAACAACTTGATTTTAAAGCAGTTATTTTAAGGGTTATATGTGTTATGTTGATAATAACCAGATTATTATTTATGTTGAGAAATGTTTGTAACTTAAGTTAATTTGGGACTCAAGTTAACAAGTGATAAGCAGGAAGCTTGATAATTATCAAGATTGTGGTTGTTCAGTTTGGGATGTCAAAGTGCTTACAGAGGGTAAAGTTTGGGAAGGGGAGTGGTTAGAGTTATGGGTGCAGTTACTCTATAGGAAGTATTGATGTCATTTCCAAAGTGGGGTTTGGGAAGTTGGGGTTAACTATGTTAATGGTTGAGGCCTCTGTAGCTTGGGTTTTAGATTGTCAAAGGCCATGGGTACTGAGGTGTTTTAATATTACAGATTTATCAGCGTGTATGTTTGATAAATCTGAAATATGTGTAGTAATTTTTAAAGAATGGGTATTTTGGTGATGTTTTAAGATTTAAAGCTTTGGTTTAAAGCTTTGATTTGAAAGATAAACAACCTGCTCACTAGCTTTATTTCAATGTAATGAACAGATTCAGATGTACCAGTTGGAGCGTTTACTACATGATCACCATCGGCGCCTCCATGACCACCTGCATAACAATGACATAGCGCCCTCTCTATATGCTGCCCCGTGGTTTCTCACACTGTTTGCCTCACAGTTTCCTTTAGGATTTGTTGCCAAAGTGTTTGGTAAGTTAGTGCATATTATTATTAAGAAAAAGTACATTGCTCCATGCTCGTGGATGTAATAACTTCACAGATGTAAACCAAGTGTTCTGGCAATTTGGTAAAGCAACTTGCTGTTGAATTTAGAGAATAAAGGTATGATTTTGGGAACCGGTACTCTCTTTACGACGAATTGAAACCAAGGTGATACCATTATTTTAAGTGGAAGAACGAGGCCGGAGGCAGAGTTCTTCCACGCAAAAATAAATCATACCTTTATTCTCATTCTTAAACAGCTTTAACATTTAAGGTAATCTTTAACCCAATTTCGCGATACTTTACGGCTTAAATACAACAAGAACGGACTGCCACCACCCAGTGACAACAATCGAACAACCCGTTGAACGCAACGATTATACGCAACGTTGGCAGGCGCGCGCAAACGTAGCTAAACGCGGTATGACGCGAGCGCTTCAACCTAAAAATATCGTAAATACGCAGTGCGTACTACCTGGGTTCAATTGTCAAATTGAACCCAGGCATCAGCCAATGAAATTGCTTACATTTTCACAGCTGTTTAAGAATAATGCATTGCCCATCAACTAAATCAGAAAATTCTTATTTTCATCATTGAATTCTTCAATAGTTGTACTTTTTTTATCAAAATGGTGCACTATTTCATTTAAAGACACTATCAGTGAGATCCTCCTAAGAGTCAAAATATTTTAAATTTGCAGGAATAGCTTAAAAGTGAAGAATAAGTCTGTAGAATTCTTATGAGTTATTTTTCCAAGCAAAAATTGATAGAAAAAGAAAACACCAGTGTTCAAAAATATGATTCTCCATTCAATTACGTATTGTAGTAAGTGTCCGTAGGCCTACAGACAGTAATGACTAAAATATCCGGTTTTGTCTTCATTAGGTTGCTTTTGGTCCTATAACTTGTGGGGTATGGTAGGATCTCTAAACTTGTTACAAACATGCACAAATCTGATTTTTGATGTTTTTTTTTCAATTTTCAGGTTGAGCAAATCACTGATAGTGCCTTTAAGTTGAATCAAACTATAAACTGTAGTCACTCAAGTTCTTTTTAACTTGCAGACCTAATATTTCTACAAGGATTTGATGTGATCTTCAAAGTGGCTCTGCTCATTCTTGGTATCCATGAGGAACTCTTGCTGGCATGTGATGGCTTTGAGGCTACTATAGAATTCCTTAAGAATAATCTGCCAACCTTTGGAGTGGTTCAGATGGAGAAAGTCATCAACCAGGTAAGACTAGGAATTGTTTGTCTTGCAGAAGATTTTTTGATGACCAATGTTACAGTTGGTTTGAAATGGTGGGCCCTGTGTGTGTGTGTCTGTTTGTCTGTCTGTCTGTGGTAAATATGTTAACCCAAATGTGTACCCTAAACATAATTGCCCACTGTTTCAACATACATGTACATATTTTCATGGCACTTGCACGTAATGGTCCTAAGGTAGTGCCCTGCCGTTAAGCCTCTCAGGAGTGGAGTCAAAGGTCATCTAGAGGTCATGCCCCAAAATGGTCAGATTTATCAAATTGCTTGGTGTTTTCACATATGTCGATCGATTTACGTGTATCCGCTAACCAATCGAACTTGGTCTTGCTAGGCCCAAGCTACACCCACCCACCAAGTTTCGTGAGCGTGCAAAACCCTGACCTCCGAGAAAAGGGCGGACAGACGTGGCATATTATAGTATAGATACTGGCTGCTCATTATTATGAAATATAATGGTATTTCATTCAATATTGAAGTTGAATTTAGTCTATTTCTCCATCTCCATGCAGTGATGTCATAAGCTTGACGCAGCTTTTACGCACACGTCAAGATATGCCGTCTTTGTGCACGCGTGTAAAAATGCAGTCGCTCTAAGCCAGCGCGCGCCCGCTTTACTGGTGCGACCATCAGATCTTGCACTGACATCACTGCACGAAGGTAGGGAAGTGGAGTATAGTCTTCAAAATGTTTGCGCCTTTAAATAACATAAAAAATTCTAAAAGGATGGTGCTGCCCCATTAAACCCCCAGCTGGAGAATCGGCCCCAGTGGATGTCTCGTACAAGCACTTGGATGCTCACATTGATTTCTGCTTAGAAATCAACTTGTAGGAATTTGTTCTTCTAAGGCTACTTACTAATCCTGTAGATTAATCTCATAGAACATCATTGGTTGATCGACCGACTGACCCTGTTTTTTTTTAGACCTCAACCACGAAACTTTCTTTGTCATTTTTTGTGGCTCAATAAACCACAGTCAAAAATAGAAATCTGCGTACAGTAATCTGTCCCATAAAACAAACACGCCCCAGCATAAACTTATACATAGTTCAGTGACCCTTTGAACCAGTGCAACAAGATGTGTAGGTGGTCAGTGTAAACAACTTCAGACTTCAGGAAGTGGTATGTTTGAGTTAGCAGTGCCACAGAATTCATGGCAGAATAAAAGTGCTGTAAACATCTTATACTGCCACCATATGCAGCGGCTTCAGAACAGATCTACATTAAGTTAAGGTTCATTCATACTTAAACTGCAATGTGAAATGTATGAAAAACCATCTCTGGCCCAACACAGGAGCTGCGCAATGTAATTTGAACTGTGTTACTGCTGTGTTGAGTCTGAGATGGTTTTCATCCATTTTCACTGGTGTGAAGTATGAATGGGACTTTATTGGCCTGGCGAACAAATTTCATTGTTGATGGAATTACAAGTTCACCAGTTAACTTGGCGTTTTTTCTAATCCAACCATGCCTCATACATGCATTCTTCCCAGGCATACAACATGGATATCTCCAAGGAACTGCACTCGTACGAGATAGAATACCACATCTTCCAGGAGGAGATGATACCGACTCCCATGCAACATAACCATGCAACAGACATCGACAGTCTGGAGAAGGCCAACCGCAACCTGCGTAGACAGAACAACCAACTGTTGGAACAGCTACAGGCAGCACACAACACAGTCCACAACAATGAAGCAACCATTGGTAGTTTAAGGGAAGTTGCTCCAGCATTAAGATTGGCTTGGTGTGGATTTGGGTTTCTAATTCTTTGGTGTCTTTTCACTGTATTTTATACTTTATGAAGTTCTTTTTAGTTCTATTTGCCATCCATTTGATAGAAATTGTTATCACTAATGCATGAAAATTTTTAAAATAAAAATCCAGCGGTTTCTTTGACACAAGTCATCAGAGATATCTGCAGTCTCTTACACATTTACAGATATTCAAAACTTTCATGCAGTATTGGATTACACAATTGAAAGGTGTAATGGGAAATAGAATAGGGGAGTTAAATAGCATACTATTTGCATAAGGTTAAAGGTCCATCCTGTATGACTTTTCAAATTCAGTAATGTTTATTTTGTGCACAGTAAATAAAAATTGAGATGCCGCATGACAAATCATAGAAGTGTGAAAAGGGGTGACTAATGACTATATTTGTCAACATTGTTTTATTTTAATGAGAAAATATTGGCAAAATCTTTAGTCAGCTGTGTTATGCAGCTCTAGATGCTATTGTCATTTCATGGACAGTGATATAACAAGCCAAGTATCCAAGTGGGGAAAAATTGGAAGGCTGCCTCTCTGGGGTGTCAAGATTTGATATTGGTACAGGGACCAAATAAAAGTAACCCACACCATAATGAGATAAGGGCCTAAAGAATGTATTTGTTTTGATTTTCTACAAATTTTGCCATAAGAAGACCCAACCTGCTATTTTGAACTGGGGGAAGGGGGTTCCGAACCCCCTTGAGGGTGAAGGTTTTGGTTAAGGTCAGGACAATATCTACATATTTATCAGGATTGTCAGGACAATATCTACACTTGTGGAAGTGGTGTGGTCTAGTGGTTAGCAAGCTTACCTCTGGAGCAAAGGGTCCTCGGATCGAATCTCAGTGGGACCACTTGCTGGATTTAATTCGGGAACTCCATTTGGGATTTGATTTGTATAACAGATATTGATTAAAACCTGAATGCCACTTTCTCCATGGTTCATTTGAAATGGGCAAATGAACCATGAAAGCTTGCACTACCCATCCGGTGTGTGTTTCGTGTAGTGTGTTTGAATGTTGCAATATGGCGCTGTTTAAGCTGCTGCCTCCAAATTGCATTGTTTCTGTCTAGTAATTATTAAGTTGGAAAGTCTCTAGCAATTTGGCCTATAGGCCACGATTTGAGATTAAAATAAACCTTGATTATTATATTATTATTTATTATTACATTGAAAGGGGCATTTCGTGATCCACAACCTTGTCCCCCCGACTTACCTAAAAAAGTTTAGATTTTTCATATCATCTGAACCGTTAGCCTTAGTAATCCATGTGTACCTAATCTTACGTGCAAATTCGGTCGTATCTGTAAGAAATTAGCAATTTTGTATTTTCTGCACAGGGTTTCGTGTACATAGACGGCTCGATTATTTATTCCAAAAATGATAACTAAGTCGAAGACGAGCATTTAACTTGTATTATATGAAAGATAATTGTCGTAGAAAACTTGTAAACTTAAAAATTTGAAGAAAACATTTCGGCTATAGTTTCAAAATGCAGCAAAACTAGCAAATTAATGAAAATTTGGCTGAAAATCCAAGATGGCGGCCATGAGCATATTGTTTTTCAGATGTTTACAAAATAGTCATCTGAAGAAAATTAAGTGGAAGACAAGCCAATGGCATGTTTTATATGAAAGATAATTGGATAAGAAATACTTTAAGACTCGAAAAATTTAAGATAAAATTCGTTTTTGGTTTCGAAATCCACAAAATCTAGTAAACTTGGTCAAAAATCCAAAATGGCGGATATGCAATAAATTACAGCACAGTGGCCTATGGGACAGTAGGAAACAAGCAATTGCTCATAACACAAAACCGCAAGATCGGGATCAACTCAAACTTTGTGAATAAGCTTTTGTCAGGGATATCTTGTGAACAATGAATAAAAACAGAAGGTGTTGAAATCACGAAATGCACCGTTAAGCTTTACATTTATAATTTCTAATAGATGCTTGTGTGGCAAATGTATTAAAACAAACTAACAAATTCTACACATCTTGCACTTTCTAAGCAAATCATGTCTTTTGCTCTTCATTTTAGAACAATGAGTCAACCCTGAAGAGCGAAATCCGAAATCTGAATCTCGAAAGAGAAGCCTTACTGAACACAGTGAGCAAGTTACGAACTCTCATCCCTGAGAATGTGCTACAGGAGGCCGGCATCAATTTCACCGCTCCCATTACCAACAAAACACGTCCAGTACAACCACAGACAACCCAATTGGATTGGCCCAGTTGAAACGACTGAACAAGATACCTCGAGACACTTGTATTGATGAGCAGGATGATGAGGTGGAGAGCATCACAAGGAGGAGCAGGGACTCCAGGGGAGCCTCTCAGAGAAGCAGCGATAGCAGCATAAGCAATATCAGTAGTGATATAGAGTCCCCGGTTTACCCCAACAAACACTGAAGTTGACGAATATATTTGTTAGAGGTTGAAAGGAGCATGGCAGGGGAAGAGCTTAAGTATCATAAGCAATATCACTAGTGGTAAAGACTTGTTATAAGCTGGAATTTTTGTGGTAGGTGGTTTTTGGCATAAAGCCCATGATCAACTAAGCAGTCGTAAGGAGTGTTGCATTTTTCATGACATCACTTCGTCGCTGATTGGCAATGATATCTTATCAATAAATCACTAGCATGCCCAAGGGACTTGATGCAGGCCAGTTGACTTTGATTAAACTCGGTCGCTCCGATGCTTCCAGTGATATACACATTAGAAGTGATTGATAAAATGTTAAGCATTTTATCACTAGCAATTTTACACTGCGACTGCTAATATATCATGGCCTTAACACATGGATTACCATGGAAGAGCAAAAATAAAGACATGCAAAAATGTATGTATGCCATTGTTACATTGTGCTTGTCGATACTTAGTGAAAAGTATTAACTGGCATAATTTATAAGAATTTAAAAATTGTGAAGAATTTTTTGTGTGAAAATACTTGCTCATATAGAGTAAGTGGCAAATAATATTGAGGGAAGACTATATTCATTGGACATGAGGTCAGGTAACACATGATAAATGAAGAGAATAAAGGATACTGTGAGCAACTTTATTTTGGGACATGCCAATATATCATAAGAGATTTCAGTCTTCTAAAAAACAAATGTCGTCAATCAAATTCTTTACAAAAATGTTACTTGGAAGATGAATTAAATTCATAAAAAGTTTGGTTCATGTGCTTATGCAAAATTTTCTCACCATGAAAGAGAGTTGTTTTCAAGTATTCAAACCCATCATCATAAATTAGAAATGTAGCAGTAGTGTTGGTATGTCAGAACAAAATACAAAAAAATGAAATCAGTAGCATTTCTGCAAAGTTCATCATCACTGAAACAAGGTAAAATGATTGTTTGTGGTATAGAAATAATTTCTTGCTACAGTTGCCGCAAATAAATCGTGGCCGGTGTGGAACACTAGGTACGCACGTAACAACACGATCATATGTATGCAACTCTGTAAATGAGATGCAAGCACGTACGCCGTGTCTTACACTGAATGCTTGATGTACGTGGCAGGTATCTAATATGCTGGACATGATTCTTCTGCAGAAACTGTAGTATTCTCTGATGCTTGCAGATATTAAAGAGGTTTAGATGCCACGCATGAACTGTAAGCTTGTACTTTTTTGTTCATGGATGGATTGAACAAAAGAATTCAGTGTTTCAAATACAAGTACACACATTGTGTAGATAGTATATGTGAGGCATGTACCTGGACTTGGAATGTGGAATTCTTTTGTTCATGGATGGATTGAACAAAAGAATTCCGTGTTTCAAATTCAAGTACACACATCGTATAGATAGTATATGTGAGGCATGTATCTGGACTTGGAATGTGGAATTCTTTTGTTCATGGAATGTGGAATTCTTTTGTTCATGGAATGTGGAATTCTTTTGTTCATGGAATGTGGAATTCTTTTGTTCATGGATGGATTGGACAAAAGAATCCCATGTTTCAAATACAAGTACACACATCGTATAGATAGTATATGTGAGGCATGTACTTGGACTTGCAATGTGCCATTCTTTTGTTTATGGATTGATAAAACAATTTCAAATATAAATAAATGTATTGTGTGCGACATCTAATCTCCTTATTTCTCCCTGAAAATCATCTTTACCTGTTGAAGGATAGTACTTGGTATAATTCTAAGTTATATAATGTATCATTAGGGAGTAATTTTGTGAACTGTTAATTAAACATACACATAAAAAGAAGACAAGATTACTGAAAATGTTTGGTACAATAATACCTTTTCATACTGTAAATGTTATATGTTGATTATCGATAAAGGTGCTTTAGCATCCCTTGAATATAAACCGGTGCATTTTGTATGAAGAGTGTGAGAAACCTTTCTTATTTGATATTTTTGTGTGTTAAAACATACCTCAAAATGTAACAAATACCCAACCTGCCAGTGTATAGATGATTTACATGTATATTTTTACAAAGAGATCCAAGGCATATTATTATAGATTCTGTCAAATGATCTGCTCTGGAAATAATTGAGGCATAGGATTCAGGACTATTTCTTGACATTACAGGATCTATATTTTAAAAGTTGCTGCTAATTATTAGTACTAGTTTATAATTAACCAAAGACAGAAATATTTCATAGTTAGTACTTGTATTGGGCATTTGTAAGTTTACAAAGTTACAGAAGTCATATTTTTGGATTCACCAAAATTACTGAGAGTGATATTAATATGTTAGACATAGAATTCAATGATCTCAGCCAAAATAAGTTGGCTTGCTTCTTAATCTGTTACAAATCACCTTATCACATTGAAACAGGGAATTAAGGTGTAAACCTTGAAGTCTACCCCAGCCCATGACCCCTCACTGCTTCACCTATCAATGTTCTGTAAGCCCCAGAGTTCATGCACAAAATTACATGTGTCAGCACTTCTTTGGGGGAGGGGGAGGTTAAGGGAGAATATTTTTCCATAGGGTATGTAATATGTGCAAACAATTTTGACTAAGATTGCCTAGTTGTAGTCCACTTGATATTTTCTCTATGGTGTGGTCAATGCTGAAAGAGCAAGAATTTGTTTTGCAAATTGGTGAACATATTGCACTTCTGTTTGTGGGCGAGCATGCATTGTGAATAACTTACGCACAATGCACTGCACAGCTTAACACTGTTCTGAACTAACACAGCTGGATTCCTCACCCAGGTGTTATCTCAAATGGGACCAAGAAAGGTGTAATTGGTTGTGCAATATACCTACTACATGGGTTCCCTGATATACATGGATACATGGTGTTCCTAATACAGCAGGACCATAAAGGTTCTAAAGGTGACTTCAAAATACACCTGTGGTTGTGTAGTGAAAGGTACCTTCTGCTGAGGACCTATAGGGTCGATTTCATAAAGCATTTTGCCCATTGTAAAGTTACAACTACTCTTCGCATGTCATAATTTTATGATGGAATCTTGTAATCCATATTACTACAATTCACATCAAATGTAAACTCTGTTGGGAAATGGACCTGTGATAAATTATAATTAGTTTGCAGTTATGACTAGTTGTAAAAGTGAACACCTGATAGTGTGTGAAATAAAAGTACCTGAACAGTACATGCGGCATAGACATCAGGAGTGCAAGTGCTCTATAGTCGCATCAGGGGTACACATGGAATACTTCAGCGTAGGAATTTGGTTGTGTAGCTTGATGTATTGCACAAAAAAATGTTTTACATTCATTTTTTTAAGTTCAATAATCAGAATTAAAGTAATTGCATAACAAAATTGAGTGCATCAAATAAAATTGTAGTCTCTCAGCATATTGTAATTTGAGACTAAAAAGGCATTCTTTATTATACATGGCCAAATATTGGCAAATCTTTGGCCCTTGATTTAAAAACTGAAAGTGACGTCATCTTTTTTTTTTTTTTTTTTCACATTCCCAGTTAGGTCCCAACAAATGATTAAAGGCACTATCAGTGATTTGCAAAATCGAAAAAAATCGAAAAAATAATCAAAAATCAGATTTTTATGTTTGTAACAAGTATACCTACCCTAACACACCCTGCAAGTTATTAGGCTGAATGCAACCTAATAAAGACAAAATCTGATATTTTAGTCTTAACTGTCCATACGGACACTTTCTACAACACGTAAGTGAATGGATGTTCAAATCTTTGGACACTGCTGTTTTCTTCCTTTTTATCATTTTGCATTTGGGGAAAAAATAGCGTATGCAACTTCTAGAGACTTATCCTTCACTTGTTGACGACTACTGAAAATTTCGCATATTTTGGCTTTTTTGGGTGGATCACCGATAGTGCCTTTAATATTAAGCGGCAAATTTGCTGAAAATGCTATAAACAAAAAAGGAATAATTTTGATTAAACAGTTAAATTTTCTAGAACCAGGAATAGATATGAGATGCAGCCTTATGCCATGTTAGGGCCAATGTGGCTGGTACCACCAATAATTGATTGTTGTATTCAGAAGGCACCCTTTAATTGGTGCTTGGTATGGTGCTGTATTGATATTGTCTTATTTCAGATTTGTAACATCAGAGGTTGATATCACTGGTGCTTGGAACAATTTCATGTTCACTGCCTTAGAGATCCATTTAGTAGGTCAGATCCAGAGGGTGTTTTGAGTCAATCCCACAATGCACCAGTTTTGGGAAATTCCATCCACCTCAATGGGGTATGGGATCGCCTTAAAAATTTCTACTCTTAACACATAAAACCCCTGACTTTCACGCTCATTTTAGCCCACAAAGCGTTAGTACTTAGGGAATTTGTAGCATGATTATGAAATATCTTGTGGTTCTTAAACCTTTGGGACACTTTTTGTCCCCGAGTACTGACATGTGTTTAGTACAGTACAGTATAGGAACATTGCTATGCATCATGGGATTGATTCAAATCACCCTCTGGGTCAGATCAATGTTAAATGTAATTTGCTTGGAAATATTAGTTTTTGTGGGCCGCCAGCTATAGCTGGCAGGACCACTTAGCAATCCGTTGTGCGTGTGTATGTGTGTATGTGTGGATGTGTGTGTGGATGTGTGTGTCACAAATTGTTAAGTTTTTTTTTAAATTGACCTCAATTGAAAAGTTTAACTTCAATTGGAACCAAACTTCTGTCATAGGTGCACAATGGGATCCGTCATATGTTGATGAGGTCAAAGGTCATGTTGAAAGGTCAAAGGTCATGTGAGGTCAAGTTGAAAAATGGGCTAAAAATGTAAAATTCATCTAAATTGAAAACTTGAAGATCAATTGGAACCAAACTTTTGTCATAGGTGCACCATGCGATCCCTCATATGTTGATGAGATCAAAGGTCACGTGCCAGGGTCAAAGGTCATGGGGCGGCCCACAGCTTATATTCTTTGAATATAGCAAGCGCGAAAGCCGAGAACCGCGAAATTCTAGTTGTTATTGATATTTTTGGTAATATTTTATTGCCTTTGCTGCAGAAATTTGTAGTGCCAACTGTCATTTTGTATTCTACTAACTTTACTTACATTTGCCACCTTGCTGATCTCAATTTCCTTGCCTGTTGATTCTTTTGCCAAATTAGGTTTTGTTGGAGGTAGATTTGCAGGTTCCCTACATTAGCACTCAAATGGAGATCTCACTGAAAATGCCTATAAATAATAAAGGTGCTTTTTTGATGGCATTTGATATATTTGCAAGTTCAAAATTTAGATCTCTTTGTTCTTGCCTTTAATGTCATAAGTAAAGCCCACGTTATAGTTCCAGTTGCAGCCAGGGATTGGCGTGCGCAATACCGGATTTTGACCCAAGATAAAGCGTTACGCATGCTCACAAGCAGAAATTGCTTGCTGCGACTGAGAGTATATCATGGGCTTTATTCTGTTGTTTAAAGTGACAGGAGGAGATTCTTTTAGGATACGAATTTCTCTCAAATTGCACAGGATCGATTGTAGACCACCTACCAAGAACGTTCCAAAGGTTTATTGAGTCAGTCCCACACTGCACCAGTTTGGGAATTCCCACCTCAATGGGGTCATGGGATCCCTTAAAAAATCCTACTCGTAACCATTAAAAACCCCTGACTTTCACGCTCATTTTAGCCCACAAAGCGTTGTACTTAGGGAATTTTTAGCATGATTATGAAAAATCTTGTGGTTCTTTAAACCTTTAGGACACCTGTTTGTCCCCGAGTATTGACATGTGTTTAGTACATTACAGTATAGGAACATTGCTATGCATCGTGGGATTGATTCAAATCATCCTCTGGGTTCAGTCAGATCAATGTTTAAAGTACTTTGTGCTTGGAAATATTATCCCCGCCTAAAAAATCAGAACAATTATACTGTTTAAAAGGTAGTAGGTGAATATAATAAAGCCAAGGAGCGTTGTGGTGTAATGTGTTGCTTATTGACCTATGTCCGTAACGCATTGAAGACCGAAGCATGATGTGGAAGTTTGAGAGAGTTATCCAGCTGGCTTGGCGCGTTCATTTTGAAAGAAGTTGAGCAGTTGATGGCCATTTCAACCTCGTTAGGACTTTTTAGGCGGGGAGTATATAGTTTTTGTTATGATATTTTTGGTAATATTTTATTGCCTTTGCTGCAGAAATTAGTTTTAGTGAAACTTGTTATTTTGTATTTAAACTTTACTACATTGCCACTTGCTGATTCAATTACTTGCCTGTTGATTCTTTTGCCAAATTAGGTTTTGTTGGACTGTAGATTTGCAGGTTCCCTACAGTTAGCACTCAAAGGAGATCTCACTGAAAATGCCTTATATAAATACTATAAGGGCTTTTTTGATTGCATTTGATATATTTGCAAGTTCAAATTTAGATCTCTTTGGTATTGACTTTAATGTCATAAGTAAAGCCCACGTTATAGTTCCAGTTGCAGCCAGGGATTGGCGTGCGCATAACCGGATTTTGAACCCAAGATCAAGTGTTAACGCATGCTCACGCGCATAAATTGCTGCTGCGACAGAGTAATAATCATGGGCTTATTATTCGGTTTTAAAGTGCAGGGGGAGATCTTTAGGATAAAACGAATTTCTCTCAAATTGCACAGGATCGATTGTCAGACCACCTACCAAGAACGTTCCAAAGGTTATTGTACAAACAAGTAACAAAAGAAAACAGCAAACCTTGTTTTGAACTTGCCTGACTATCGAATTGTCCCCATAGAACACCGTTCTTTGACTTCCTGTCGTGCACGAGAAAAAAAAAAAAAAAAAATGAGAAAACAGAAAGTACTAAATCACATCATATTATTACATAAGACGGCGTACTCGGCTTATTCGCTCAGGTGTGATCTCATACATGGAAAGCATTCCAAATTGCAAAACCCGGGTTAAAAAAAATTGGGGGCGCTTCCTGGAAATCTCCTCATGTCTCTTTAAGTATAGCAATTAATGGTGTGGGACGGTGTGGTGGATATATAAAGTACGCCATGACTTGCCTGATTAAAATCAGCAGTGGATGTGGTGCTAAGTACTGATATAAATGGATTCCCTCCCAACGTTTTCAGGAATCGGTCCATATGCAGCTTGATGCCTGATGCCCGAATCCTGGCCAGGAACACATATGCCTTGGGATAAATGATTAAGAATGTGTGCTATTTAAAGGAGGTCCAACTAATGGAACTCAAGAGTATGTATTATATGAATATTATTGTTTCATTTTTGTAAACATGACGTGTGATCAGCCTTACTTTATCCACCCCCTTACTTTACCCCCCTCCTAACTTACCCACCCCTTACAAATTCATTACTTAAACATGCCTTATTAACAACAACAGCACTTACTGTCTGTGTATGATACTTAATAATTTTGATAGTGATAACTGTATATGGACTTGCCAGTGTGTGACACCAAATGTATTGACAAACAACCAAGTCCTTGGTTGATTTGAAGAGGTTGTCTAGGGCCCCTATTTGTATCAAAATAATTGACCTTGCTTAAAAAATGTTATTGCTCCTTTAGGATGAGGTATGTCAAGAAAGTTAAGATTACCTATGTTGTTATGTTTGCTTTTGTCAAGCAAGGTCAAAATCTTACTATAGTTTATCAGCTTTCTGTCAAGCAAGTCAAAATCTTACCTAGAAGTTATGTTCCTTTTTGTAAAGGTATTTTTGACTTTTAAATGTTGCAACAGAAAGAGGAAGCGGCAGTTTTATGCAAAAATCCTCATAGTTGAGGTGTATGCAGTCATACTCTTTAGTGTTTGGTTGGTTAATTGGTTAATTTATCTATTCTGCCACGATTAGAGTCACTTTTGTCCATGAATGTCATTACAAACACTCTACAGGCCCATAAGCAGGGGAGGGGCAGTGAGTTCAGATGCTCCCAATCCAAATAACCCCCCCCCCCAAACAAATAAAGCTGAGTTGTTTGCATGGGAATAAATTAAATAAATAAATGAATGAACAAATTCTGCCAGTTAAGCACTGATCGGGCTAAACTGTAGTTGATTGGTTATAGAAATGTAAGTTTCCCTTTCTATCTTAAGCCTTCGAGATGGCCGTCAAAGATCCATTAAAGTTGTCTTCTCACCTGTTAGTATCGGGTGGAAGACGCCATATGGCAGTCCACCTTGGAATAGTTATTACTTCCAATGGAAACAATGGGTTCAGTAATACATGTGTGCTTCAAAATTCGACATTAATCTGGATATGGTCACTATGCAGTCTGCTTTCCATCACTGCTGTGTATAAATGTTTTCTGTAATCAACTGCATAGTTTCATGCTGTGGCCATTGTGTAACCCTCCTTGTACCGTAGCCACTTTTCCACCTGTAGCCTTTTCCACATTACACCAGTGTAATGCCAACCCATTGTGGTCACCTTAACATGTATCAAAGTAATAAAAATGCATCCCAGAGTCGACCAGGTTGTGATCATTTTATGAGGAATGTGTTTAAAAAAATGTTTATCATGTTGTTATTATTTTAGCAATATAATATTGGTTTAACCAATTGATTAGGCATATGTAATTTTGCCAGCCAATACCATGTTTGTAAAATTGTAAATTAGTATTATTGTTTATAAATTATTGTACATTGTTATATTATTATTTTATTGGTATTGTCTTTTTAGTTCAAGCACACTTAATATAGCCAAATTATTTTAATCAACCATGAGTTATCCATACTTAAAACATGGACTTTGTATAAAGAGAATATATTATGACGTGTGGGTTATTGTGTTAATTCCAAATGTCAACATACAGAATTCAAGTTGTACTAATCTTGAGTTGTAAGCAACGAAGCTCAAACTTGATATGCGAATTAACACATGGATTAAACGTCAAGTAAGATGCGGCCATTTGTCGACATTTGTGGGAGAAAGCGTGGCCTTCGGTAGGGTGCTGCCTCTGGTCAAATTACCATCAAATTCCCAGGGTTCGAATCCCGGTGGGGTTGTGGCGCTTGCTGGGATTTAATTCGTGTACTATCATTCTGGATTTGATCTTTATACCAGCTATTGATTAAATACAGAAGACCCGCTCTCTACGCTCGCCTCCGGTTCACTTGGAATTGGGCACATAGATCATGAAGCATCCCGTCCTTCGGAGGTCCGTTAAGCCGTGTTGGGCCCGTGTACTTAGAGATTAAACAGAAGAATTTACATGTACATGGCAGTCATGTCGTATAAAAGTTGGTGTAAAACCAATGACTATTCCCAATCCGGCCCCAGCTTCAAAAGCAGGCCATTTTAGCGTGTCCGTATCATGGATATACCACGCGGCCCCGGATCAGCACACTACTGAATAAATCCGGACACCACACCACAAAGCCATTACCAATGACTTGTGGATACGTGCAAACAAATGAATTTGAGATAGATATTCAAAATAGGCTAATGATAAATAAGAAAGTTACAATGACTTTCCCTCACACATCACCAGCTGAGTCATTGCATTCTATCAACGAAGAAGGTAGAGAAGAAGTCGTAAATTTTTAATTTAAAGGTGTTTTTCCGATTTATGTGCATCAAGCATTTACTGATTGAGAGCCTTGCACTAATTCACTCACCACAAGTATTGTGGGAACAAACTTTGTGGTTTTGATGGTAACGTTGGATGGGCATATTTGCTCTCACCACTACTATGCTAATAGTTAACCATTGAAGTTTAGTGGTTTTTGTCTTTGATCTTGGAAGAAATAGCTTGCAGACTGCAATTTCAGGATTACCATGAGAAAAATCCACTTTTCATCTGATATCAAAATTGATACTACGTCTGTGTAAGTCGGGTTCCCAGAACGATGGATCAAACCCGCTTTTTAACTTATACAATTTTTCTTGTTCTCCCTCTCAAAGAAAGATTTTTTTTAAACAAGTTTTCAATATTGGATTCCATGTACAAGCAAGCATTTTTTAGTTTTTTCCTGGAATAATGGGCTGCAATGTTGAAATTCTGTTTGTTGAGTTAATACTGTGAATACCAAAGGATTTTTCCTGTTTTCTCTTTTTCTCATGAGGATCCTTGAAATGCATAGCATGCATTGTGTTAAATATGTAGATAACAAAGTATAGCCTGTTTTTTTTATATTTTGATAGTCCATCAAATTTGATTTGACATGAATATGTCAACCTTGAATTAAAAAAAAATCTGTAATTTATATTCGGTACTGGGCCTTTTTTTGAGCAATACTGTGTGTGTTTGTGTTAAATGTTATAAAAAAGTGTCCCTTTCTGCGGCTTTGGGCTAAGTAAAAACGGAAAACAACTGACTGTTTTAATTATTGTGTCGATGAGCCCTGATGCCTCCTTACTAATAAAACAACAAAACTTCAACTATTTGGGCAGCATTGTTTCTTTCTAGGGCTATTTTTTTTTTCATACTAACTCCAGTCACAAATTACCAAAGACCTCGGTATAAAGGATGATAACTATTTTAGATTTGTAGCAATAACGTTAACACAAATATGGCATGTTCACGAGGCAAGCAAGAAATTGATATTAAAAGTATGGTTTGTATGCACTACTATCCTTGTGGCCGCATTGTGCCCATTTCCATTGGTGCCCATTTCTCTTGTACCCCATTTCCCTTGTGCCCCATAGTTGTGCCCTGGTTTTCTCTTTTACCCCTTCCCCATTTCCTTTCCCTTTTCCCCCCATTTCCCTTGTTGCCCCATGTCCCTTTGCCCCATTTACCTTGTGCCCCATTTCCCCTTTTGCTCCCTTTCCCTTGTGCCCCATTTCTCTTGTACCCCATTTCTCTTGTACCCATTTCCTTGTGCCCATTAGTTGTGCCCATTTCCTTGTACCCTTACCCCATTTCCCTTGTGCCCCATTTCCCTTGTGCCCCATTTCCCTTGTGCTCCAGTTCCCTTGTGCGTCCATTCCCAGTTCCCCATTTCTCTTGTACCTACCCCATTTCCCTTGTGCCCCATTTCCCTTGTGCCCCATTTCTCTTGTACCCCCATTTCCCCCTTGTGCCCCCATTTCTCTTGTGCCTAATTCCCTTGTGCCACCATTAATTTTTTGCCCCCTGTCCCTTTCCCTTGTGCCTGCCCCCCCCCCCCATTCCCTTGTGCCCATTTTCCCTTGTGCCCCATTTCCCTTGTGCCCTCCATTTCCCTTGTGCCCCATTTCCCTTGTGCCCCATTTCCCTTGTGCCCCATTTCCCTTGTGCCCTTGCCCTTGTGCCCTGTGCCCCCTTTCCCTTGTGCCCCATTGCCCTTGTGCCCCATTTCCCTTGTGCCCCTGCCCCTTTTCCCTTTTGGGGGGTGGCCTCATTTCCTTCCTTTGTACCCCCATTTCTCTTTGCCACCATTTCCCTGGGTGTTATTTTTTTCCTCTCTGTTGAATTTTGAAGCAGTAATGTAATTATGTGTTACAAGTTTAACATCTCTATACATAAATATATTTTGTAAAAATAAAAGTGGAATCATTTAATGTTTACTTCTAGCTAGCTAGGGGGTGCAAAATGAAGTGTTAAATGAATCATAACAAGGGTATTACCCTAATGAAGGCAGTTCTCTCTCTCATAAGGGTTCCACTTGCTTCAAGCATGAAAGTCAAGCTTGCTCACAGGAAAGGATAGGAATTTTAATTTGTCCCTGTGCAGACCTAAGTTTTATACGTTGTTCATCACCAAATAGGCAAACTCTTCACACCGCGAATTGATATAGAATATGCAGGCGCAACTGCAATGCACGATGCACGCTTGAGTGTCTTATTGAGTTATCAAGGGTTTCTTTCCCTCATTCTGATATTATATACCCAAAAAAAATCGGACGATAAAGATGTCAGTCTGGTAGAAAAGTCAGTGAAAATTATCCCTATTTCTGGTTGGTCAGTGAAGAATCCATTTTTTGAAGGAGATCATTGAATTATATTTTCACATGGTGTTAGTCAGTGTTTCAGATTTTGAAATGTAAGGAGCTGCTTCTCGGCAGTCACAGTGTTTTTGAGTGGGCCCAGTGGGATTTTTGGTGACGACTTTAACAAAGTAAGCCACTGCTGGCTTAATTAGTGCAATACCCTTTTATGTTGTGAATACAAGCGTGAGCCACAGGTTGCTACCCCTCATTTAGGTAAGTGGTACAAAATCTTCCAATCTCTATGGTGCTGATTGGAGTGCGTGTCACTTTCTGTCTTGCAGTGTCCTTTAATAAACAAATCACAAGTGTGTGTTACAGTAAATGGGGAATTATTTTAGTTTTTTCCTATCTCTACTATGGAGCAAGAGATGGACTTTTAAGCTTAAAGGGGAGGACTTGTTAATTATATAAAGTTTTCATCTTGATTGAAATGAACCTTGATTGTTTATTAAATCGCAAAATTGTGGTGTTAAATTTGAGTTTGTTTTACACAATGGGGGGTGTTTTGTCACCAGTAAAATTTGAATAGTTGCGAAGTTGGAGCAGGTCATTAGTGAAATGCAATGTGTAAATGTGAGGTCTGGCTGCATGCAGAGCCACTTTATGTCACCACAAAGCAAAATGTTTCAGTGACAACACTTGAAGGGGCACTATCAGACCCCTCGGCCTTGAACCCACCACTTGCACATCAAACATGTTAGTAACCAAAATCTCATGTTAGTAATTATGTATCTGCAAAACCTAATTTTATTGCAAAATATTTTGGTCTGAATTATCCCATTTTGATGCTACCAGCAAAAATGTGGGTTGCGTACAGTTATATAAAATGCGGGCTTGTAAACACCCAATTACTACTGTATAAGTGGAACATTTTCGTGAGGTTTTATTTTCGCGGATTTCGCGAGGTGAAGAAAAAAAAACGCGAAAATAAAAGCTCGCGAAAAAAAAACCTTTTCCAATAGATTGTATTGCACTATGTCACTACCGTGAAATTAAATTCTCGCGCATTAGGCCAAACTGTTAAAATCGCGAAAAAATCGTACGCGGAAACTTCCACTTATACAGTATTCATGTCAAATAAAGTTTGCATTAGATTAGACATAAAATGATTTGAACCAAATGTTGTGTGGCGTCTGTGTGCTAAGGAGGACAATTAATGGACGTGTAAAATAGAAATATGAAATGCTCTAAATTTTCTTTGGAAAGAGGAGTGAGCAGGTTCAACCTCTCATTAATTGCCTAGGTACAGGTGTAGGATTCCAATCCAGTATTTTGTGACCCACTGCCAAGTATAGAGCAAAATAGATATCAAGCTTGGATGATCGATTTCAGTAAACCATGTACAGAAAGTACCATATAACAGGTTACATATATGAGGTTTGCCTCAGAAAGAAAGTAAAGGATAATTGGCTATGCAATAAAACACGGGTTACTTCATTGTGAAAACAGTATGGGCCATATTGTCAAAATATATTGTGCATCAAGGTTTTTTAGTTTTTCAACATTTTAGCATGTGATGAGCGTATTAACAATTAAAGGGTGAGCAGATTAATTTATGGGCTAATTAATGGTCTGAAACATTTTAGTAGTAGTAAAACCAAAGTTTTAAATCTGGTTTTTTTGTCCCACAACGGTGTGGTGGCAGGCCGGAGACACCTACATTCATAGCAATACTGCTTGTGAGGATTTATTGAGCAAAAGATAATTGACGGATGCCCTTCGTGACATCAATGTGCTAGATGGCCCTCCTTAGCCTCCAGTGCCGATTGCCCCTTGTAGGTGAGATTTTTTTTTAGTTTACCAGGAAAAACCAGCTACCTTAATATATGCAAAGTGCATCTAATCAATATTTTTACTGTCCAGACACATTACAAGGTAAGCACCAAAACAAGGGACTTGCACACACCTTTTTTTTCTATTCTATTACACCCAAAATAATGCCAATTTGTGTAAGTAAGCATACTTAAATCTGATTGAATCGCAACATATTTGCGCCTCAAAACAGTCACAGCCCCATTATCGTCAACTCATGGTCTCACATGAACATGCCTGGTTTTCTTGTGAAGGTCACTAGGTGATCCAAGAGGGTGACTTTATGCAGTGTATTTAAAGGTGCATGTTCGATTTAGTGTATTTGTGTTCTCTACTTGAATGAGGAGCCTGGCACTTGCACGTACACCCCATCAAGTACCGTGGGGAGGAAACAAGAAAAACTTGCGGCTTTTGAATTTTTGACGATAGACGCATAATGCATGTTGCAAAGCCCATTTCAATACTGTGTTTAATATTGATTGGTTGGTTAACTACTAAAACGGTTTTTTTTTTTATATCTTGGGAATGAAATGGATTTGAGGGCTCAAATTCAGGACGACAAGGAGAAAAATACGCCCTTTCATCTGTTATCAAAATCGCTAATACCGGGTAAAATCAGGGGGGTCCCAAAGACGATCGAGAACACGCACCTTTAACGGTGTGAATTGATTTGCTACTGAAATCGAACCACAAAAATATGATTATTTGGTAAAAAATGGCTGTTTCATGCCAATTTTTAGAATGTGGTGTCAATATTTTTGAGGAGTGGCAACTTCTGTTTTAATTTGAAGCAGAATTAAACAAATAAACATTGCAAGTTCCCCCAAATCGTATTGTGTGATGTCGTTAGTTTCTTTGTTTACTGTGAAGAATAATGAAAATAAAAAGGCCCCTCCAGCCACAGCACTGTATTAGACTACATATATACTAAAATATGAATATTTTAAAGGTGCATTTGTGATTTCACCACCCACCTTGTTTTATTCATTGTTCATAGATATCCCTTGAGAAAAGCTCTTTTTCACAAAATTGGAGTTCATCCTGATCTTGCGGTTTTGGTTATGAGCAAATTGACTGTTTCTCGGTCCACTATGTTGTAATTTGTCAGTTTACGGACAGAACATACAACATGCTAATTTCTTACGGAGGGCAGATACGACCAAATTTGATGTAAGATTTGGTTAAAACATGGAATACTACGGCTAACGGTTCAGGTAATATAAAAATCTCAACTTTTTTAGTGGGGGACAGTTGTGGAATCTTGAATGAAATGCCCTTTTGGAATAAGCTGCAACTGCTCCCCAGATGCTTTTGTTTTTCCTCACCTTCATATGCTCAGGGACAGCTCCGTTGTCAGGCCTGTGTTTTTCCTTTACGTAGCAAACCCAGTGCAAGGATGAGAGATGAGATAATTGACCAGCTTATAAATCGGATAGCATCTATTTCTATCGGACTCATTATTCTTGGACATTATATAGTGTGCATCTCTTTGCATGAACTGTCTGCCTAACATGCAAGTCCAAAGGTGCATTGTTTTGGTGAAGCTGACATACATAGCAACCAACCCCGGGTTGTGCCAGACCTGACCGATCCCTCCCCGAGTTCGGACAGCTTATTTTTCCTTATTTGCAGGGAGGTCTGGTTCGGGGAATGCAGAAACTGGTCAGGGTGGGTCGGTCTAGTTTTATAACGGTCCGGGGTTTGCATAATTTTTTTCCCGTAGTTAATATAACTTGTGAAATACACTAGGTGGTTATTTCTGTTAACAAATTCAAAAACAAATGCTTTGAAAAAATTGAGAGAGTGGAGGTCGAAACCTGCAACAACGCAGAGATGAAGCAGCATTCTTAACCACTCGGACTAGCGAGGGATTTGTTGGCGACGTTGGGATTTTAATTCAATATAAAACCTTCACGGAAATAAAGGCAGACTCATGCGAATACACAATGAAGGAATATGGTCACATATCATGTTATTAAAGGCACTATCAGTGATTTGCTAAATCCGAAAATCGAAAAAAAAAAAAAAAAAAAAAAAAAATCATCAAAAAATCTATTTTTGCATTGTGTGTAACAAGTACAGGTACCCTAACATATCCTGCAAATGAAAATGCAGAAGCGACCTAATAAGGACAAAATCGGATATTTATTGTTTGTTTACTGTCGTTAGGAAACTTAACTACAACACGTAACTGAATGGAGAGTTCATATCTTTGAACACTGCCGTTTTCTTCCTTTTCTGCTAAATTCTACAGTTGCGAAAAAGTAAACTTATGAGAATTCTACAGACTACTCCTTCACTTTAAAAGAGATATTCCTGCAGATTTTAATATTTGGACTCCATTAGGACAAATCACTGATAGTGACTTTAAGTGAACTGTGACTAGGATGCTGTAAAACATGCAAACAGTTACTACGGAAAGAAAGTTCACGTCCAAGCCTGATGGTTAATTATAATTGATTAATAAAACAGTGATATTAACTGTGCTGCGCATGACGAAAACATTCAAATTCATGGCACTTCAAGTTCAGTTGTGTATGTATGTAGTTATGTGCATGCTCAGCCTTAGGCTCGTACTGCTGAAGCACAGACGTGCAGACTGAAATTAGGATCGTGTTAGAAGTGACATGGTGTCTGGTTGAGAGACTAAAACAAGAGTTCAAAGTCAGACATCAGGGAGGTAGTACACCGCAGCAAAAGCAAAACATGGTGGGAAAATATGGTGATAGATCGTGAATCTAAAAATCAACGAGTTTAAAAAATGGTAATCTCACTATAACGACAAATTACTGTAGAAGAACGGCAAATACGGATGATAGAGAATGGCGAACATTTGTAAACTGTAGGGTACAGAATCAATTGGCAAATAGACAATGGTCTTGTGTTGGCTGGGAAAAGGGTGGGGATTTGGGACTTAAAAAATTGATCCACCAGTCAGGGAAAAGTTCATCAGGTCATTTTGCAACGGGGGTAGGGGTAAAAAATAAAAAAAATTGATAGGAAACCATACGGGCGGGGGGCCCATAGTGGGAGGGTTTGGTGCGGGTCCGGGAACTTAAGGGCAGTGTGAACCTTGAGTTTCCGAGTAGTATCTATTTTGGTTTGGAACTTGCCAAATATTTGATTATTGTAGTAAAGTATTAACATTTCTAGAAGAAAATTGACGATGAACCCGCGATTGATGGCATCAGATTACTGTAAAACTTTCCGTATTTGTGAGAAAAATACTAAAAAAACAAGATCTTTGCCCCAAAATTTTCAGACAGCATAACAAAAACAATGTGAATTTTCATGATTTCTTTATCGTTATTTTTACGAAAACAAGACAAATGTCTACGGACGGTTTTTTCATTTTTAAACAAATAGAGCTCATTTTCGAACTATAAGGAAAAATGTCAAAAACGTGTGATTTACTTTTCTTTTCCAAAAATTTGAGTATATATGGGAATATCTTGTATTGAAATCGAAAAAAAATAAATGAAAATGAGGAAAACCGGCCCTGGAGAATACCAATTGCTATCGTAGAATAGTTAAACCTTACCTTTTATTCGGTTATTTGGAGTTAATCTTGTCTGAAAATTTGCCAAATTTTGCGCAAATTGAACATTGAGAAATCCATGTTTTTAAAAAAGTGACTGTCAGCCCATATCAAGCTGTCTCTTTCTCAAATAACTTTATCTTTGAACTTCAAAATTGAGTTATGTTGTGCAAGTGATCAAATTACATTCTTTTGCACTATTTGAATCAACTATTGGTCTCTAACTCCAGAAATTGAAGAAATTGAATTTCCTCTTGTCTAAATTAGAATGAGTTTACATTTTCCAAATATTATTTTGTGTTTCCAAGATGCGTTCGCGCGAAAGTACATTAAACACGCGCAGCTCATTACGCAGAAAAAATTCACCGCGCGACGCGATGGGGCGCCTTGCGCCTGACGGAGTGAAATGCGCTAACTTCCCGCCGTTTAGACCAGCGGTTTTGTGACTTTCAATGTCAAAGAGCGTTTAAATAGGCAAAAAATAAGCTCAAGATTATCTGCAGTCGGGAGACTTGTGGTCGTTGGTAAATATAGAACACATTTTGAGGTGTTTAAAAGGGTGCAAAAATCAGAATTTTGTAAAAACAAACAAAAAGCACAGGGTTGACACTACCTTAAAGGTGCAATGAGAGATTTCAAATAACAGGCATAACAAAAAAATGTGGAAAATTCTGCTTTTTTGCACAAGTTTAAAGTTTCTATCAAAAATATCCCCATTCTGAAAGGATTAGCTGCAAAACGGTCTTGGTACAAAAAATTGTGTGATGAAATTTGTAATTTGTATAGTAGAAATACGGAAAATTCAGCTTGTCTTTCTACTGAAATATAATCATATCAAATCACATTTGTTTTCATTTAAGTAATTTCTGCAGCCAAATAAAAGGTAGGAAGGACATCTAGTGAGTGTCTAATCTATAGAAATCACTACATAACTGCTCGATCACAGGAAATAATAGGGGTCTGAAATCTATCGTTGCACCTTTAAAAGCATACCCCACCCTCCCCAGTCTTTAAAGCACATGTTCAAGTAATTGTGTTGATGGGGCTCAAGATTAGTGTGAGCCAGTGAGGACAAATGTTTTTGTCAGGAGACATATTCAATGGGCTTAAAGGAAATATGTCATGATCTGAATATTGGAAATTTGGTCGGCTGGAACGCTTAAGAACGTAGATTACATAAAATCAAAATAAGTTGAAAAATTGTCCCATTGTGAGTATTTTGCCCTTTTAATTCCTCGCCCAATAGCTTACTCGAAAACGATTCCGACAAATCCACATCGCAGGCAATGGTGACGTCAAGTGATGACAATCCATAATTTACGTGGTTCCTGTGACCTCATATCGCAGATGTTGCCACTTTCTATAAACTGCGATCGATGTGTTTTTTTATATCAATATAATTTTAAAGACAACGAAATGAAACAAGATAATTCATTCTGTAACTTATTTTCTATTTTATTAATTACTTTCATTAATCCATTCAATATTACAGTGTTCAGCAATAACAATTCGAGTCAACACGATGTTTTGGTTCATCACTTTGACGTCACGAGGGAGAGCAAAAAATTGGGCGATTTGATCAATGAAGCCGTGGCGAATAAATCCGCCGTTTTCTTCGTATGTCAAAAAAAGCAAAAAAAAATTAAAATGCCCTCGGATTTGTAATTTTACATCAAATTGTATATTTTTTGAGGGAATCGTGTGATGTATCGATACATATATTTTATGAATGTAAGTCAAACTGAGCTTGACAAAAATCGTGAATATTCCTTTAACCACAAATTGTGAACTTAAAAGCAAAATGATGGAAACATTGCCTACTTGACAACAAAACACTGCCAATTTCAATGCTTTCATTCATAAAGATATTCTTTATTTGTTCATCTATTTACTATACCATATAGAAAGTTAAACGTCTAACCAATAGGTAACTAATTACACGCTGGTATGTATCCACATATTGTTACACCTTTGTGGCTGGGTTATACTATCGCAGATGGTGGCTGATGCTAGCCTTTTAAACAGCTTAAAACATACCACTAAAACCCATACTGATGTTCACCTTGGTGTGGCAGTTGCGTGTGTGTGCAGCCATTGCTGCTGCACCTAAGTGCGGGCAAATTAAGTGCAAACAACGGACAGCATGCAAAATGCATGTGTGACTGTGTGCCAAGTATTACCTTCCGTGATTCCCACTGCCATGCGAGAAGATGAAAACAGGTATAGCTTTGGCTGACATCGCAAATATAGTTGGACCCCACGGAACACATTCTACACTTAGGGTTGTTTTACAATCAGGGGACCTCTTGGCTGAACCACTGCAATATGACCATAAAAACAATGTCTGTCCTTTCTCATAATTGGTCTATGCCAACTGAAAGACCACCAAAAGCACTACCTACAGCTGACAAAGAAACCCATGTTTGAAATTGCTTGAAGCTAACAAAAATTAGTACATATTACATGGAAATGCTTAAAATCCACTGTCTCATGTGAAGTAGGGGTAATATTTGGAGTAGATTTAGCAATGTCATAAAGAACATTGGGACAACTTACAACATTAGGAATAACATTGAAGCAAGTAATTAATAATCCGGAAATCTTAAAAGAATGTGACCATGTGGTAACATGCGGTGGTATCAGTTTGAAATTAGTGGTAAATTTCCATCTCCATATTTGGCAATAAAGGCTTTTAAAGCTTTTGACAGATTGATTTGTGATATATTCTCTATAAAAATCTTGTTTATGTTCGATACATTTGTAGTAAACACTGGTGGTTCCCCCTCAAGTTTCAGGTATAACATGATCAAATGTTAGAAGTCAGTGGTCCATCAAAATATGTCCTTTTCCGAAAAACACAACGTTCACTAACCATATTTTTTTTTTTTTTCCTGAGACCTCACAACACCTCCCATTTTGGAAACATACTCTTTGAATTATCTTAATACAAAAATATTAATACTGAAAATAATCAAAGCACTTTGTTTTTTCACCCCAAATGTAGAAATGAATGAAGTGCTCTGTCAAAATCTTGTCCTCTCCAAAAAATGTAACATTTGATCAATCATAAAAATTGTTCACGAAGACGTGACGCTTCAAAATTTTGGAATTATGCTTCTTGACTTGCCTACAATGCAAAAACATCAATACTGAAATTAATCATGCAACTTTATTTTTCACCCCAAATGAGACAGCCGAGGCACCCTGATTGTAAAACAACCCTTAATTCAAAGAATTCAAATTTAAATATATTCTTTTGTCCAATGTACTGTTTCTTCAGCAAATTCAATTGTAAACATGATAAGAGTTCCCTGCTTATAAAATTCAAACAGGCCTAATACATAGACTGCATTCATTCATTTTGTATAAGGGGTTAAATGCAGTTATCCCATTATACACAGTGTAATTGATAGTTGAGCCCCAACGACAACTTTTTGCTATTGTGAGGTTAACTTTTTAGTTTAAACATGGATCAAATTTATGCTCATGTATTGTTACATGGGAGTTTGTAATAGGGCTACACATGTTAAGGTCAAAGCTCACTTAAAGTTATTCATTTTTAGACATCTTATTTGTTAGCTTTTTAGGCACGTGATGGTGTAAAAGAACCCAGGTTTTTGATCAAAATCTGATGTTCCCATAAAAAAACTCCAAATGTCAAATAAATATATAACTTTGAATGAACATACATAAGATCTTGTCAGTCTACAAGATTTATAACCTCCATTTCATAATCCACATAAACACCATTTTTTTCATTTGCTTGTGTTTCTTAAAACTAGATCTCACTTTGTTTGTTTTTGTTATTTGTTAGATTCACAGATTGGATTCTGAATATGGTAACAAATATTTGCTATCTTAATTCATTTGAAAAATACAGCATTCCCGAGAATGCTTATTTTTGTTTGCCATCATGGTTTGTGAGTGGGGTTAAAAGTCACATGGGGTCATCAGAAGTCAATCTGTGTACACCCCATATGAGTCTTGGGCCAGTGGTTCTTTTGACCAAGTATGAGGTGAATTGATCAATGGGTAAAATATACAAGTCCAATAAGTGCAGGATTAACATTTTTGCCACACACAAATACTGCCACATACATACACACAAACGGACAAACACACATACTACCAACGTAATCCCTTATGCCATTCTGCTTGGAGCAGAGGACACAAAATGAGTTGGAAGTCGCAAATATTGATTTTGGGATATAGCCAAACAAAGAACATATCTTTTGTTTCCTATTGTTTTTGCCACCCTTTCAACTGATTATATCTTTGGAATTAATTGGTCAATTTCAATGGGGGTTTCAGCAAAATGTAGCTTTTTAAATGGTGCATACAGTTACATGGAAAAGTCAAAATTGAATCTGACTGACTTCAGACTCGTTTTGCTTGATCACATCACAAATATAGTTCTACAATTTTGTGGAATACAGATTACAAACTAGAAACTGGCCATAGTTTATACAAAAATATCTAGCGAAACAAGGGGTGGACTGAGAATTGGTACCAGCCTGGGAAATTCAAATTGAAGAGGCACTGCAATATAGTTAATATTAACTGTCTTATTTATGTAATTGTCTTGACACTAACAACACTACAAATGTTAATGTGTTGTTAAAAGCTAACACCCACCTAACTGAGCTACAAAAGCCATCTTTGACAGTCTGGTATAATTCAGGGCTCAAGAGGGCTCAAACGGCCCAAAACTGAACAGCACAGAGGGATATTTTTGTCCCTTGTAACCTTTTTTGTCCACATATAAGCAATACTACAGTAAAATGCTCCTGATATGTTATGAAGACTAAATCTACCTGTTGCCTTTTAATACTTTTGTCCAATACATAATTGTAAAAAGTTGGTCTCTGTGATAACACTATTTCCCCGGAATATTTCGTAAGCTCTTGGTAAATTTAAGAACATCTGAGCACCAGTATTGTTATGAAGGCTCAGTGGTATGACTCAAAAGGTTAATAAACTGACTTGAAGATTACAGTTGACAAAAATATATCAAGAGATCAAATCTCTCCTGAGATTGGAAGGCTAGAATAAAATATTATACAAATTGCCTTTAACTGCATGTCTGGTTGCCATGCAAATTTATAGTCCTCAACAGTTTTCAAAAATAGATGTCCTTTACCATATATGCGCAGTTTATTATTTTACCATATTGACCTATTTATTGCCCCCGTTTTTCTAAAGAACACTCTACATGGAATGAAGTTCACTGTGTTGGAGATTATATCGTTGGAGTGATTAACTTTGATCACCCCCCCCCCCCCCCCCCCCCCCCCCCCCCCCCCCCCCCCCCCCCCCCCCCCCCCCCCCCCCCCCCCCCCCCCCCCCCCCCCCCCCCCCCCCCCCCCCCCCCCCCCCCCCCCCCCCCCCCCCCCCCCGGCCACCCCCCCCCCCCCCCCCCCCCCCCCCCCCCCCCCCCCCCCCCCCCCCCCCCCCCCCCCCCCCCCCCCCCCCCCCCCCCCCCCCCCCCCCCCCCACCCCCCCCCCCCCCCCCCCCCCCCCCCCACCCCCTCAAACATGAAATGCGTACCTGGAATTTCAAATGCTAACTGCCGTCTTCATCAGCAGAATGACCTGTTTCCCGGGAAATGTTGACCTTTGATGCCAACGACTCGAACCGGTTCCTAGACTTTGGAAGGGATCCGGAGGCCTCCGCAGAATATAGGGTTCTTACGGGATCACCACTTGTTTTAAACACACTACAAGGACATTACGGCAAATGCTAGTGGCTCCAAAAGAAATCGGAGAAAAAGGACATCTGGGACTTGTTTATTCTATCCACTGTCAAGCAGTACGTCTAGAGGACGTGTCCGGAATCTACATAAGGAGACGGAACGCTCTCGTTGGCATCAAAGGTCAACATTTCCCGGGATCAGGTCATTTGTGATGAAGACTGCCGTTAGGCAGTTCGTTTGAAAATTACAGGTACGCAATTTTCATGTGTTGTGATCAAAAGCTAATCATCTCAACAACACTCTCTCTACAGATGTTCCATATGGGCGCCATAAGTCAGGAATGTTAACTTGAATTCAACAGGGTATAGAGTACAGAGTAAAGTCAAAAAGGAAATCAAAATTCATTGCAGGATTACTTTCTTGTTTTATATGCAGTGAAAAAGAGTGTTACCATAATACACCCCTTCTATTCTTTTTAGTGAATTAAAGGGGCACTTTTAATCCAGTAATCCACAGTCTTGACCCCGACTTACCCCAGGCGGGTGGACATGTGTACAAATGCACCCATAGAAGATTTCGATATCGATAGTGATAGCCACCACCAATTTCGATAAGCTACCTCATTAGCTAATAATTTATGCGGTATAATGTAGTGACGGGGATATTAATTTATAGCACCACATATGACCAGCGATCGATAAGCTACGATTCATGCAGTATGCCTCCACTCTCTGATCGCGTAGCCTATCCCGATGTATTAGGATCCCTGCGTACCCAAAAAGTTGAGATTTTTTATCGTCTGGGACTGTAGCTTAGTAAGTATGTGTACCCAATCTACTTGCAATTTGAATCCTATCTGTAAGAAATTCTTCAAATTGTATTTTAAAATTACCGTACAGTAGCCTATGGAACTTTGATACAACGCATAAAATGCTTGTGAATAACATCAAACCGCGAGATCGGTATAAACTGATTTTTGGGAATAAGCTTGTCTTGACGATATCTAGCGAACCATAAATAAAACCAAAGGTGATAGATTCACAAAATCTCTCAATAACAAAGTCAGTGGGATAATTTACTGAACATCTCAAAAAAGTTCAAAATAGTTTCTACATTCTGCCCCTCTCTAACACATTGTGGAAACTGTGAAGGTCAGTAATTTCCCAACTGAACACCAGTGTCCAATGCACCATTTGGACCAAATCAGCCAATACAGTTAACATTCAGTACTCTACACTAAAAAATTTGGAACTTTTCATCTAAATCAACAACCATACCCATGAGTTCAAAACAAGCACAAGGATAGGCTAAACGAGTTGTCAAAAGGAGGCAAGGTTATGCTGATACTAACCCAAGATTACCATTGCATTGGAACAATTACAAATTTTACTTGGATAACTACAAGGACATACTGTATTGTATAATATGGTTTAGCAAAGCTAAAGATGAGCTATCCTTTAGTAACCCATTTCTTCTATATTCGGAAGTTCTTTGTCGCTCACTCAATATATCGTCGCCTCTCGTGGCTAAAGAGGAAGACGCTGCCACTGCGAACATAAACCACATGGCGTGCAGAGCCAACTTCTTGGCCAAGAGTCGTTCTCTAACAACATCATGGTCCCACAGGTTCTCCAGCTGCTGCAGAGTGTTTAGCTGTTCACACACACAAAAAAAAATATAGTTAAAGGAATGTTAGTACTTGGCATTTAACTGGATACATGTACGTTGTTCGTCGTGCAAGGTCCAAAATAAGTGGAAGATCAGTCTTTAACCAGCTGATAGTTCATCATCCAGGTGACAGGCCGGGATTCCTCTGGGGACTTGTAAACCCCACAGTCATCTACGATGTGGCCAATGGCCTGCGACTCTCCACAATCGCAGTTTTGGTGAAAGTTCAACTCCAATCCCGTGAAGGAAGTTCTTTGTAAGACCAACGCCAGTTCTGAGTCTGTTGAGGTTGACCCATGTTTTCCAATCACGGTCACAGTCTCTGGGCTTGCTAGATGGGCTGTCCACAAACTGCTTTAGGTTCAAAGTCAGAGGGATGACCAGTGCTCATACCATCTGTCCTTGATCCAGGATGATCGCAGGGATACTGTGACTGCAGTGTCAGGATTGGGTAGCAAAGTGATTCCGTGAATTCCCTGATCCTCAAAGGGTGTTGGTGGTGGGATTGGACTACCAGGTTCATAACATTTTTGGCCTCCTTCCGTGGCTGGCTTGATCGTCTGAAGGTTCCTCCTAGGTCTGCAGAGCTTTGCCAGCAGAATTGGAAGGGATCTACAGGAGTCGCCAAAAGGCAACCACTACACAATTCATTGCATCATTCAGAACCACATCAATCTTGTGTGAATGTTGACGTGTGACTCCATAAATGGTGCAGGGATTCAGAAGTGGAGTATGCCAAGGCAACAGTGATGTATGTAAGGTGTAAAAGGATGCACCCCATCCAGTTCTGCGGAGCCTTCTGGGAGGTTGACACGAGACTGGTCCGGCAGCGACGGCCTTGGTGTGTTGATTGAAAGTAAGGCTGCGGTACATTATGACGCACGGCACTTCGGTGTGCGCCATGTGACAGCTTTTCTCCATCTAGAGTGCTGTTTAGTTCTCTTTTTGCGCATCGATTTGAAAGGTGGAAAAACAGAGCTGACGGTCTGGGCCAGCTGAGCTTCAAGTGCCAATCGGTGGAAGAATTGGCTCACAGCGGCTAGGTCCCCCTGCAACACTGTTTCTAAAGACACAAAGGAATCAGCAGCCATTCCAAGGCCGCGTCGTTGCGTAGGAGTATGCGAACCAATCTCCCTTTGGCATATCTGCGACGTAGATGTTGAAAAGACTGGGTGCTAGGACAGGAACCTTGTGGGACACCATTCCGAAGTTGCGCTACTACTGCGTTGCACATTTGATGTCTCCAGGACGAAAGAATCTGTCTGGATGAGCAGCATAATGACTTGACACACGCTTGACATCAGGGAAGATTTTGAGTAGCTTGAGGTAGAGACCCGGTGCCAGACTGTATCGTACGCAGCAGTGGTCATATGAAGCTGCTCCAAACTTGTTCTTCTGGAAGGCTGTATCGATGTCAGTAATAGTCTTCTCTCTGATCAGCCGTTGATTCACCTCTTCGAAATCCAGCCCGGGTGCGGGGTAAATTTGCCTCGACCGTATCATTGATTCCTGCCGAGCATCAGTCGGCCCAAGCAGCCCATAGAGGTGGCAGTATCGAGATGGGCCCGCAACTCCTGGGGTAATCCGCTGGCCTCCTGGGGCTTAAGGATTGCAATGACCTTTGAAGTCTCCATCTGGGAGGGATAGTTGATGTTCCATGCAAGGAGAAAGGAAGAGTTGGAGCCGCACAGCTTCGGGTGCCTTATGCTTCCAGAATTCTGTATGGATGCCGCAAGTGAAAGGAGCATTCCCATTCTGAGAACTCACCGCCTCGGCGATATCATTCGTAGGCGAATGGCTGGGACATGGGGCCCGACGGCGCGAGAGGTCCGTAGAAAGCGTTTAATCTCTGATTACCCCCCCTACCCCCCCCCAGCAAGAGAGTGGGCTCTCGCCTGCGGGAAAGTGCGGTCCCGCCACCCTCCACCGTTGACAAGCACCGAAGCGACGGAGCCCGCAGAGACAGGACAAGCCGCCCATCACTGGACATCCACTCCCGTCGAGCTGCCCGTGGCGCTCCAGCCCTCGGCTCGAGTGGCAAAGTCGATATTGGATATCTTCCCCCCCTCCCATCCGGTGCGTCTCTCCCGGCAAGCAGACCCAGCAGCTGGTCACCCCCGCACCACTCCCTCAGTGGCGGGGGTGCGCCCAGATACATGTACAATTTTTTCCAGTGACAAAAGGTGATGCGTGGACAATGGTTTGCAATAGGATGATATTTTTAATGATTTGTATTATCCCCTGTCTTTAAAAATAAATCGCGGTCCTTGGACCGCTGTGTCGCCTGCTGTCATGGTTTGTGATGCGAGGTCTCATATGATCTTTGACTTTGATCTTGTAACTGTTGATCCCATCAACACATGAGGGATCCCATTTGCACCTTTGACTCAAGTTTGGTTTAAATCCATAAAGTGGACTATTACCGGCAAATGTTAACAGACAAACAGCATCAACAGACAACCAGAGTAGACAAAGTAATCCCTTGTGTCTTCCTGTCTAAAGTGACATCTTGGTAATGGACTTACCGCGACATATAAGTTCATGTTGAATCAAAAACTACATACTGAAAGTTTCAAGTTGATTCCAACAACGCATAGATGCAAAAATCGGATTTTTTATTCCGACAAATTACACGCTATACCAATCGTGAACGCTGCCATCTTTAATTTATTCCCTGTACCATTTTTACACGCCGCACGCACTACCAAAACAGAAGCCATCGAAAATATATCATGTGACTTCAGTCAGTCTGCCATAAGCCTCATCCTTGTGACTTCGGTGAGCACACAAAGGATAGGAATTCGTTTTGGAAATTTTTATTGCAAAAAACTCACCTTTTTAAAACCTCAATGATTAGGAAAAGTGTAAGAACGGGTTTATTTTAGATATAATTGTGATTAAAGACACCATCGATTAAGACACTAGAAGCGTGGCCTAGCGGTTAGGGTGCACATTGGTGCCTCTGGCGCAAATTTACAATCAAATTCCCTCGGGTTTGAATCCCGGTGTGGGGTCGTTGTCACGTCCGGGATTTATTGGTACCCAATTCTGGATTTTGATCTGGTTACCACTATTGATTAATACAGAATTACCAGCTCTCCTCCATGTTTTCACTTGGAATTTTGGGCAATGGATCATGAAAGCATCCCGTCCTACGGAGGGGACGTTAAACCGTCAGTCCCGAGTACAAGAGAGCGGCGTGTGGTCCAGTGGATAGAGCAAGTTCGGCTCTTGATCGAAGGTCCGTGGTTCCAGTCCCACTGTTGCCAACGCGTGGTGTCCCTTGGCAAGACAACTTTATTCGCTTGCCTCTCCCTCCACCCAGGTGCTAAATGGGGAGCTGCTAGGGATATTGTCCCTTGATCGCCGCCCAAAGGTATGATTATGCCTTGGGTATGTATGGCAGCTGACGTATTCCACGGTAGCGGGAAATAATTGTTAAGCGCTTTGATACACGTGAAAAGCGCTATATAAATGCTCAATTATTAAATAAACATGACAGCTTCCTCAAATCATCTACTGCTACGAAATTAAGCATGAAATGGTGTTTTCTTCGCAAGGCATACTCAAATGACCACGACAACCATCTGGTACGTCATATTTAGGGATATTTCATTATATATGTGCCGACAGATTCATACCAATAAATCCCTTTAAGGCAGGCGACACAAAAACAGTGAGGATAGGAAATTATAAATTTAGTACTAGTATAAATTGGATGTTTTGACATCTTGAATTCAATCTCACAAGACTGAGTTTTTTATGTCAAAAGACAGTTTATATTTTCTGAATACTCCAGTGAAATTCAAGGTTCAGTTGACAACACAGTCACATGGGCTAAAATTTTGTATACATTTTGGCTTTTACTATCCAAACAGCAAGACTGATTGAATGCAAAATTTGTAATCGGATATTTTCGAAGATATGCTTCTATGTGAATGAGAAGACATCATGTGCAAAATTGGACCAAGATCAGGTCACCCACTTTCAATACATCAGTCTTCCAAAGAAGATCTTTGCAAATTAGGAAGTGATTGCTTGATTGGCATCAACACAAACTCGTTTTTTCAATGTGCAAGAAATATTTCCTACAGAGTGCATACCTGTGACAATTTATCAGTATAATTGAGTTTGTTCTCAGGATCTATGAATGCTTCCAAGACTTCCTTCTGTCCCATGGCAGCAAATCGGACTGGTTTCCCTGGGTTGCGCTGCATTGTTTGCAATTGGCCAGACTTGTCGCTGCGACCCCACGCCACCATGAGGAGAATGGTTCTGTGTCTCGTGACCACTCACTGCCTCCTTTGTTTTCCTCCAGATCTTTAATGACATTGATGGCCTGTATTGAAAATGACAATAAAATAACTGTTATAATAAAGGTTACAGTGTACACCAGCCAAGCGTGGGTATAACAAATTTTGGGCTTGTTTAATTACAAGATTCAGATGTAACTAGAATTTTGGCGGTTCTCGGCTTTCCGCTCACTTATTCCAAAATATAAGCTGTCTGTCGCTCCCCTAAAAAAACCTTACCATTTTAGTGACATAAAACCATACACACATACATCCACATGCACAACGGATTGCAAAGTGGTCCTCTGCCAGCTATGCTGGCAGCACCACACCAAAAAGTAGCATGCGTTTCTGAATTACTTTTTTCAACATTGAACATTGACCGAGCAGTTGGTGGAGGGACACCATGCACCCCTACCCCAACCTGATACTACCTGTGTTCTAATGTGTTGACAATTAGTTGAAGAAGACATTTCAAACAAGAATTCTTCAATTGCAGCAACCAAATCTCACTTTTTTTTTTCGGTGGTGGTGGTGTGGGCCGGGGGTCCCAAATTCCACAAAAGGGTCAAAAGTCCACTTTTTTGCTTAATTATTTTATAAAATGGTCTAAATCATAGAGAAATGTTGACAAAAAGTCCACTTTTTGGTTATGAGATGTTCAAAAAGTCCAAAGACGACCATTTTAAGGGGGTTAGGTCCACTTTTACCAAAAAGTTTCGCACCCCCTACCAAAAATAAATCCTGCATATGGCCCTGCCATGTATGCACATACCTTGCAATCGGCATGCCCACAAACTATGATGTGTCTCACTCCCTGTAGTTTAATGGCTAATTCTAGCCCTACAGCGTCCGTGTTGGGTTGGCCTCGGAGGTGACCTTCCGATCTTGAGATGACATTAGCCGCACTGCGTATCAACACCATGTCTCCTGGGTCAGATTGACAGAATCGAGTTGGGAGCACACGACTGTCCATACATGAAACAAACAAGATTGGAGGCTACAAGGAAAGAGAAAATTATATAATTTTAGGTTAAATGGTCACAGACACATTTTGGGAGAAAAGGGTGCCCTCAGGAGTTTCGAAAATTGATATTTTTTGCATGGTTGTAACCGTAACAAGTCGGATCATATTTTATGAGCACTTACATGTACTATATACCGCAGCCTTCATCATGGCACTCTCACATATACCACAATATACCTCAACATTTGAATATGGGCCCTTTAACTTACATTGTAGTTGGATATCCTTGAGAAAAGCTAATTCTGTGCTGTAATTTCTGTCTATTTACGGACAGAAAATATAAAATTGCAAATTTCTTACAGATGCGACAAAAGATTAGACTGTACACATGGATTACTAATGTTAACGAATCAGATTACAGAAAAATCTCAACTTTTTTGCTAGGTAAATCGGGGGTGGGGGGGGGGGCTTTTCCTTCACCTGAAATGACTAAGTCCAAATCAGCTCCTATGCATAAACAGAATGAAAGTGTAATAAACCAACTACAGCATAGATTTATTCAGTACACCTTGGACCACAGTGTTAAAATGCAAGAAAACACACATTAGAGCTGTATGTTCCTTTGCCTGCATCCCATTCGACTTGTCTGCAAACTTTGGGGTTACAAACTTACTTATAAGTGAATTTTAACACATTTAGTGATGCCCCAGAG
>JAMKCH010001541.1:0-39375 GCA_023653785.1 Ophioderma brevispina
GCATTGCATGTACATGGAGCCTTATTTGAGTCAGGTCACGATAAAATTGAATGTTGTCTGCAATGTTTAAGCATCAATCTATACTGTAGAGATCAATTTGAGCCGATTTAAGAGGTTTGCAAGTATATCGTAAGTTTTAGGTGCCAATATTGAGACCCAATCAGTTCCTAGCCTAGGCTTGATCACAGGTTTTACTCATGACATGACCCACTATCGTAGCCGTACGTGTACAGTCACAGTGATCAAAATTTTGCAGCCTTGCACTCTCATATGTGTACAATGTGTGCTCTATTTGTTTTTAAAATGCTCACATTCAAGAGGGACAGGCCTATAGGCATAGGTCTAGTACGTCATAGCATGTACATGTAGCCCTACATGTCTTTAGTTTCTAGTTACACTCAACTAGGCGTGAACGTTTTGAAAACATGCAAATCTTTCGATGCTCTGTAGCTAAAAAATCGGCCTTCATCATATGACTTTTTCATTTTTGTTGAAGAGGTATGGTGCTAATCTTCCAAAAAAATTCAGTTTTGAAGTAACCAGTCGCTTTATAGCCGAGAAATTGACGTTTGGTGAGAGGTCATTTTGTACACAAGTCTATGGGGAGTTATTTAGTGGTGTGATTCCTATTACCCCAACTCCTACCCAACTTTAACCCAAATCCCAAAACGTATTTCTATAAACCTTAACCCTAAAAATTGCTTATGACGCAAATAATTATAGGCCCCTAAACCCCCCAAACCAAGAATTAAGCATTTTCTATATGTTATTCCACTTTTCAATTTCACACACACACACTTATACTAAGAATTAATGTCTCAGCCACACTATTACCTGACTATATCATGCAAAGCCCACTTTCATTATTGCTATTTGTTCGCTCATTTCGCTTTCACGCAGGATGACAGGGGCTGAATCAAGCACAGAACTGAGCGTGATTGATGCACGAGAAACGTAGCAACTGCCTTCAACTGCAGCAGATTTGTCGCGGGAAACTTGCAGAACCAGTGCGGCTTGAGTATCAGCATCTTTCGTCTAACAAGAAATACTGAACATGATCAAATGGAACGATTGACACACGTACTGCACCCACACCATGTGTATCGTATTGAGAAAATTATTTTGCGGACGGCCTGGTACTCGTTTACTTTGTGCCTTTATTGTAAATAAGGTTTAAACGTGAAGCTAGCAGATACTCGGCACATTTCCCGCACGTGTAGTATAACAGTGAGTGTTGGGCGGTACAGCTGAAGCTTATTATGTTCTTGACTTTGAAGATGGCTGCAAGCTACAGCTGCAGTTCCGGCTGGTGAAGTGCAAATATGTTGGAGCACTCTCGTTCAAGAGGTACACTTCTCCTTTTAGTAGGGTTATAAATCAGAATCCCATTCTAGAAGTTTGGGGAAGGAGGTTTGAAAATGTTTTTCTATAGTTTGCTGAATCCTAATTTTTGGGTCCAACCTCTGGGAAATGTGGGGAACTTTGTAAAACCAGGGGGTAAAATTAGTACAGGGGTAAATTTGAAATCAAGTCCAATTGTGTTTAAATGTACACCACTGTATTTGTCTCATTATAAGGATAAATCATTACCAAGAGCTGTATCAAGGGGGCATGTGAGTGTGTTGACAAAGAAAAACTTAACCCACTATCTAAATGCAAAAGGGTGAACTCGGAAAAAGTGGAATTTTAAACCCTTCAAAGCACATAGTTTGGGTCAAATTTACTCAATGATTTATAAAATGATATCATAAACCAAGAATAAATTTGACCCAAAATATATTCTTCGAATGGTTTGAAATTTCCCTTTTCGGAGTGGGCCCTGAAATAGTGAAATTCACTATTTTGCATTTAGAGAGTACTGATAAAAGAAAAACAATCCCCCACTGGTGATAACCCCCCCCCCCCCACAACAGTTGGTTAAAGATTGCGAGTTGTTTAAAATTGTTTAATACTTATACAACCTTGTTTAAGACAAAAATTTTATAACAAACTGAACGATGTTGTTCAAAACTTAAACAGCAGTACTTTAAACAACCCTCTTTTAAAACAGCAAAATGTCAAACAGTGTTGTAACAGTGTAGAAATGCACACCGTTCTAACTCCAGTGAATTATTGTCCTTATTGTCCCCGTGTCGGGTCCATATGCAAACATGGCAATACTCGAATATACCTAATATTCCTAATACCTATAAAAATGTTCTCAACTTTTTTTGGGTAGGTATGTGCCTCCTGGATTTCAAAAATTGAGGCTCCGGAGCTGATTTGAGGCCCAAAAAATGGCGTCTCCGGAACTAGGTTTTAAAAAACTTTCAGAAAATAAGCTGTGATTTCCCTCAATTTCCAGCTACGTTTTGAGGTTTTTTGAAGAAAATTTGGTAGAATATGGCTTTTGCAAAAAAGGGGTCGTCGCCCCTTTTGCTACATTGATGGATTGCTCGAGACATCCAGCGGGATCCATCTGGCATCCCTGGCTTGGTGACAGGCAGGGACATTTGGCGCCACATGGTGAACAGCATTTCGGCCTGAGGCTGTTAAGAAGAAGATGGCTTTGGACATGAAAAGTAGGGAATCTATGGACACAAGACTAGGGGAGCCAGACCACTCCTTGCACCCCCCCAGACTAAAACCAAACCACTTTTTTTTAGTTCCTTTATGACCCCAAAACATAATCAGATGTTCCCAAAATTTAAAAGTGGCCACAAGGGGGTTTATTTCAAGATGCGTCCAAGCTGCCGCCCCCAACAATAGGGGGTTTTCACTAAAATGAATAAAAACAAGTATTAAAAAACGTAATTGTCAAGAGGAAAAATCAACAGATTCAATCATATTAGATCATAATTAACATATCTGTGCCTAAATAAATTTCATTCACTGTTTTGTAAATTCAAAAGGCGTCCAAAATGGCGCCAGAATTAGCGTTTTTTTTTTTTTTTATAAAAACGATTAAAAAAAGGTTATTAAAACTTAATTGTCAAGAAGATCCAATGAGATGAAAGTTCAGTGAGATGATACATCTGTGCCTAAATAAGGTCATGCACATATTTAAATTCAAAATGGCGTTCCAAATTGGCTGCCGGAATAGAGTTTTGTAATATTTGTTTTAATGCATGAAAAACCAAGAGGTAAACCGTATTGTCGAGAGGTTTCAATGGTTTCAGATGATAATGAAAACATCTGTACCTAAATAATTTTATTACATGTTTGAAATACAAAGTGGAATTCAAATGGCCGCAAACTGGAGCCAAAATGGCCGCCAAGTGGACTTTTCCCCATTATAATGCGTCAACAAACAAAAAATACCCATAAATATAACAGGACAGCATTACAGAAAACAATCTACAGAAAAGGATATATAAATATTATATACGTAAAGATTATGTGTGGGTTAGGGGGAAATTCGCTTTTTCTTATGCACTAATTAATAAGTTAGGAGGCGAACTTTTGTTGCCCCTGAACGGTCTTGTGTTTGCGCTTTATTCCGTCAAAGGATAATGAATTATTAATTTATGCAAATTAAGATAATTCCACTAGACTAACAAAGGATATGAGCATTAATTAATCTAAATAATAATAAGATATAGCCTAATGAATAATCAAATTTCCCCCTAAGTGTTCCTTGTAAAGTAATATGTCATATGGATCATAGATAGTATTGTTATTGATAGTTACTACTGTATATATATAATAGCTTGTATTTGGGAGTTTCTTGTCAGAAACAACGGTTTTGAGCTTGATTTTATCAAAATTGAGGGTATTGTAAGTAAAATGTTGTCAAGAACAGATTCTCTACAGAATGTGGGGTCTCTGGAACTTAAATAGGCTTAAAATGGAGTATGTGGAATGAAAATCGGCCTGAAAATGAGGGTCTTATGGGCGGCACTTATCTATACCACCTTTCAATGTGAGCAACCCCGGGTCCTACAGTTAGCTTATTTAAACAGGCAAGTTTGAGTCAGAGATAGGTGCTCGCCTCCAGGATGTCGCCATGCACTGAATAAGTAAAGAAATGTGGATTCCTATTGTACCAACATCAACCAGGCCCATTCACAGCATTGCAGAATTTACAAGACCCCATAGATGCGTTGTCCAAAGTACAAATATAAACAAACAGCCCTGGCAGAGCATAATAAAACCTGCCTTTCATGATGGAGGATGTTTGTCAATGCATTCCAAAAGGAGCTTACAGCCGTTCCAAGGATTACATAGGAGGGGGTGGGGAGCGGTGGGTTGCTTTTACAAGTTTACCAGGACATTGACCGTCTAGCGCCACTGGAATGGCATCAACATCAACAGCATCGGTGGACATCAAGGAAACAAAAACATTAAAAAACAGTATAAAAAACTTAATTGTGGTTGTTCTTCTTACCCAAGTTGTTCGTCGTCTTGTCTTTGAGTGATGTTCAGCATGTTTTATTCAATGTTCAAGTATATTTTCCCCTTTGTCAGTCATAATATGGCGTATGAGAAAAGGATACTAGCCCTCTCAGCGAGCACCATACACTGAAGAAGGACAAAATAAGTGCACTTAATGTGGCCAATAGACAAACTGGCCATTCACAGCGTTTGCAGAATTAAAATACCCAGGGGGGCATTTGTTCATCTACAAAATATCAGAGACCATCACCTGGCAGAGCATAAACCTGCCTCTCACTGTTTGTCAACACATTCCAAAAGTAGCTATAAAATTCCATGGATACCATCGGGGCTATTAGAAATTTACCAAAAACCTTAACTCTAGCCATTGGCATTAACACGCTCAAAAACAACAGAGGAAATTATATTCAACTCAGACTGCATCTCTGCGACAAAGAAGGCAAAACAATATAACTCAAGCGGACCGCGAGATTAACTGGGATACAGCTCCTTTGAATGCAGGTGGGTTAGCAATGAGAGTATGGGAAATTGCAATCTGGGGGTTTAAGTAATGAGGATGGTGGTTGATGTGGTGTGATGCCATTTCTAGTGGATCAATGGTCAATGTCCTAGTAAACTTTTAAAAGTAAGATCCCCCGATGGTATCCTTGGAACGGCTTGTGGCTGTAGTACTTTTGGAAGGCGTGACAAAAATCCTCCATCATGAGGGCAGGTTTTTGCTCTGCCAGGTGATGGTTGTTTATATTTTGTACTTTGGCCCAAAGCATATATGTGGTCTTATAATTCTGCAAATGCTGCGTGTGATGGGCCATGTTGATGTTGGTAAAAATAGGAATACACATTCTTTACTTATCAGTGCCGGCCACTTCAGTGAGGGCGAGTACCTATCTCTGACTCAAAACTTGAGTTAAAATAATCTACGATTAGGGCCCGGGGGTGCTCGCATTGAAAAGTGGATGGGCCAAGTGAACCAATAAGACCTCATTTCAGGCCGATTTCAGTTCCAAGGACTCCCATGTGTTAAGCCTATTAATTCGAGAGAGACCCCCACCATTTTATTGTAAGAATATGTTCTGTGACCCCTTTACTAAATACCTCAATGTTGATAAAAATCAAGCTCAAAACCCTTGTTTTGACAAGAAACTACCCAAGTACAAGCTATTATATAGTACCTAGCAATGTAAACCTGTAATAGGTATACATAGTCAGTGGATTATTTAATTTTGCATAAATAAATTCTCATCCTTTGACGGAATAAAGCGCAAACAAAAGATAGCGTTCAGGGAGAAACAAAAATTCCCCCTAACTTATTAATTAGTGATAGAAAAAAGACGAATTTCCCCCTAACCCACACATAAGCTCATACGTAATAATAGATAGTCTATATCCTTTTTCTGTAGACATGTTCTCTGTAATGATGTCCTGTTATAGTTATGTGATTTTTTTGTTGTTGTGACGAGTTTATAATGGGGAGGAAAAAGTCCACTTGGCGGCAATTTTGGCTCCATTTGCGGCCATTTTGAATTACACTTTGTATGTTCAAAACCTGGATAAAATTATTAGGTCAGATGTATTCATATCATCTGAAACTCATTGAAACCTCTGACAAGTACGGTTTACCTCTTGTTTTAAATGCATTAGTAAAAAAAAACTATTCCGGCAGCCATTGTGGACGCCATTTTGATTTAAACATGTGAATGAACATTATTAGGCACATGATGTCTTCATTATCACCTGAGACGTTCATCTCTTGGAATCTTCTTGACAATAAGTTTAATAAACGTGTTTTTAATGCGTTTAGTGAAAAACGCTATTCTGGCTGCCATGTTGGACGCCATTTTGAATTTAAAACATGTGTATGAAAAGATTTAGGCCCAGATATGTTAATTATGATATATCTGTTGATCTTGGATTTTTTGAAATTAAGTTTTTTATTATCTTGTTTTAATTTCATTTAGTGAAAAACCCCTATTTTGGCGGCCATCTTGGGACGCCCAATTGAATAACCCCTTGGGGCACTTTAAAATTTTGGGAACATCCTGATTATGTTTTGGGTTCATAAAAGGAACCTAAAAAAGTTGGCTTGGTTTAGTTCTGGGGGGGTGCAAAGGATGTGGTCCTAGCTCCCCTAGTACAAGCTAATGCACAGGGTGGACGTCCCTGTCAATCAGCTTTGGATTCTATGTTAGAAACTTGATGTTAAAAAATCGCATTCGATCGTTAAGGTTGATGCTGTATTCCATGACTGGCCTGGGTGCCCCTATCGCTGCCCGCTCATACACACATTACCCGACTCCATATTGATCATCAAATGGCGCACAATGAGAACTACGTGAAAGGCAAGCCCCCGGTCTGTGTCGGCTGACGAAACATTGATACGGGCAGTATTAGTCCAGGTTGTAGTGCATTCCCATAACAATAAAAACTGTGATACGATAGGTCTGATATTTATAAATGATTATACGTAACTCCACATTTCATTAAAATTATCCTCTTTCCGATTGACCTCTGCAAGTGTAATGCATCGCACAAAGTTTATAATTTGTTACTATAAGAACTTAAAGGTGCGTGTTTCCATCGGCTTTGGGACCCCTGATTTACCCGGAAGTAGTATCGCACTTTGATATCAGATGAACAAGGCCGTATTTTTCTTGTCTGTCCTGAAAATTGAGCCTTCAACTTCAAATCATTTCATTCCCAAGATTATAAACAAAAAAAACGCCGTTTTTTAGTGGTTAACCATCAATATTTAGCACAGTAGTGAATAGGGCTTTGCACATGCATATTGCTTCTACCATCACAAAAAACCACAATAGTCTGTTCCACGGTACTGAATGTTGTTTTGAAAGTGCCAAGTGCCAGGTCTCATATCAAGTAGAGAACCACAATGCACATAAATCGGAACAAACACTTTTAAAAGTTAAACATAATTTTATTTGTGGCTTCTGAAAATCAAATGTTTCATTTAGAAAGTACCAGTAAAGTGTGTAAATGTTATTGTAATAGGAAAGGACAGGCATAAATAAGTAGCGATTAAAAAACGGGGGGGGGGGGGTATAATTGAAGAAACAAAATGCTACGCCAAATATTTAAAAACTTAGAAAACGAATCAATAAAATAAATTAAACTAAGAGGGGTACAATAAATAAATATACATAAATAACCAAATAAGCACCTGTTAAAAAAAAACACGGACATTCTCTTGGGGTGGTAAACCGATCAAAATTCCAACTTTCGTTTCGGCCAATTGGCCCCGCGGGGCGACACCACACCACACAACATACATAGCTAGGGGGCCTACACGTGGCACCAGGGATCGGACAATATAAGTCAGCATCGATTTTTTTATACGATGTGATCAAGGATCGATAGGTGATGCGGGCATATGTTTATTAAAACCCTTAATGTAAGCTTTAGTGACAGTCTTGGTGGACGTCCTCCCGTGTTAGCCTTCTGTGTCTCTGGAACTGAAAGGCGTCCTAAAATGGGGGGTCACTGGAACTGACTGAAAAAGAGCCTGAAAAAGAGGGTCTATAGCAGCACATACCATACTTCATCCCAATGTGGAAAACCCCAGGGTATGTACCAAGGTGGAAGATAAACAGCATCCGTCAGGTAAAATTAGGAACAGGATTGAGACGCTCATTTGGCTGGAGATCTGCCAGGAGAGACGGACACTGGGCCCAGCGGAGAGAGAAGACAATCACCATGAAGAGTACCAGAATGACAAAGATCGTGGTGTTGTGACAGTGATACTTGGAGCAATGGCAGACAGCACAAGTTAGCTTCCAATGGTTCTCTAGGTGTGCGTCCCCCCCAAAGAAGATGATATGCAGCCTGGGTTCATGTCAAGATGGCAAATCAACATGGATTATAGCAATGAAGGAGGAACTAAGCACTGGCTGACGCGTTGTTGGAGACCCGACACCCACTGGCAGTCGTATGATGGTGTGGGATGCCTTCAGTGGTCACCTCACCGATGACGTCAAGTGCGAGTTGTATGGGCGCTACATACTGATATGGCCTGTATCCCGAGGGATGCAACCTCAAATAAAGTTACAGCCATGTGACGTCTCTTAGAACAAACCCTTCAAGGACGCATACAGGGAGGTGTATATGAGTGGCTGATGGATGGCCATGTTGAGCTCACTCGAGGGGGCGTGTGGTAATAGGAAGCCACCTAGCAAGAAACTTATACTGCAGTGGGTTAAAAAAGCGTGGGCATGCGTCACCCCTGAGGTCATTAAGTTTCCTGAAAACGGGAATCACCAATTCTTTGGATGGTTGCGAAGATGACCTGATCTTTGCTGACAGTGACGACGACGATGATGATCCCTTTGACGGATTTACCCACAAGGAGAGATTCAATCAGCTCGCAAGTCAGCTGATCACACCAGGTTGGAGGATGTGAATGAGTGGGAGGACGAGGATGAGGAACCCTACTCTGAAATGGAAAGTGACAGCAGCGACTACAATGACCTCCAGTCACTGGCCCGTTAGAGCTGATACCTATGTTGTAAATATTTGGCATGCAAATGTGAAATGATTTTAAGCGACTGGTCTCTTTGTATCAGCCTTGGAAGACTATTGTTATTTGCTGAAATACGCAATCTTTGTTTGGCTCAGTCATCTTCACAACCGTCTAGTGAATTAGCAACCACTACAGATGATGTAACATTAATTAATTTCGTTATATACCAGCCAATTAGCAACTGGTCTTTTCATACTGGCCTTGGAGGAGATAAAGACACGCCAAAATCTTGTGTTATATAGTCATGGAGATACTTTATTTCAAATTCCACATTATATCGTTATACACTTTTACACATTATAGGAAACTTGCTAGTACTCTCTAAATTTCTTAGATTAAAAATTAATCTAATTGGACTGCTATCAGGGACAAATCCAAGTTTAGATTAAAAATTTAAATCAAAATACATTGAAATATAAATATAAATCTAATAGATTTTTTTTCCAGGTTCATATGTGTATATAACATACATTCAAAAATTGGTCACAATTTTAGACTCGGAAAAAGTGACGGCTCCCCGCTGACTACGGAAAAATAAGATTCATTTACATTCTTATTGCGTGAATTTAAACTCAATCCAAAAGGATTTTTTTACAGGGAAATCTATTTTTGGATTTAAAATGAAATCTAATAGATGGAATTCTTTCAGATTGAATTTTAAATCTAAAAATGGATTGTTCACTAATCACAACCCTTTGGATTTAATTTAAATAACCCGAAATAAGAATGCATATTAATGATAATAGATATTTTATTTTCAATAGCGCTTTTTCCCTCAGACTCCCAGATTTGGTCATACCGCTTTTAAATTCCAACAGGCCGGCATGGCCTGTTATTAGTTTGCGCTATTACTTGTAAGAATTAAAGCAATATTAGCACATTTTTTTGAAGAGCGCCCCCAATTTTTCAAAAATTTGGAGATTTTTACACGATTGCATGTGGTCAAGCAAATAAGTCATACAATTTTAATCTTTAAAGTGACAGGAGGAGATTTTTTGAGGATACAAATTTCTCTCAATTTTCACTGGATCGGTCGTAGACCACCTACAGAGAACGTTTCGAAGGTTTATTGGACAAACAGGTGCAAAAGAAAACCACAAACCTTGTTTTGAACTTGCCTGTTATCGTAATCGTTCCCCATAGAAAACCATGCTTTGACTTTCTGTCATGCACGACAGAAACTACTAAATCATCATCTTATTACATAAAGGCGGCGTATTCGGCTTATTCACTTCAGGTGTGATCTAATACATTGGTAAGCAATCCAAATATGTATATAAAAATCCGGGGTTCGAGAAAAATTGGGGGTGCTTCTTTCTGGAAATCTCCTCATGTCTCTTTAAAGATGCAAATTTATACATACTAGCAAGCCTCACTGTCGCAGTTTGCGCTATTACTTGTGAGTACAGTCTAATACACATAAAAGCTACATTCAGCATGATACAGTAAATGGCTTGACCAGTATAAGTACTAGGTTAGGCATGCATAACTACATACTGGCTCTCGGTTGTTAGGCGTGGCCATCGTCCAATGCCCTCTGATCAGGTCAAAAAAAAAAAAAAAAAAAACCATTAGTTGTTTTAATAGTTCAGGCAAGCCAAGTTAGAGGTTATTTTCTCGAGGTGGCACTATTTCATCATGGACGGACATAAACGTAGCATTTCCAGCTCTGCCGTTAAGTCCAATCTGGGATCCCAATTCTAATTACAAAATTGCTTATTTTGTGATAAATACGCATTTTTTAGCATTCTCGTTCGCAGGTATAGTTTCCTAGACAATTACCAACGTAACTGTGCAAAAATATCAAATTTTGAAAATTGGGGGCGCTCTTCAAAAAATGTGCTAATATTGCTTTAATGTGAGAACTATTATCTTCACTTGCTATACAGAGTATTGAATATGGTGTGTAATATTTTTAGAATAAGAAAAATATGCATGTGGTCAAGCAAATAAGTCATACAATTTTAATCTTTAAAGTGACAGGAGGAGATTATTTGAGGATACAAATTTCTCTCAAGTTTCACTGGATCGGTCGTAGACCACCTACAGAGAACGTTTCGAAGGTTTATTGGACAAACAGGTGCAAAAGAAAACCACAAACCTTGTTTTGAACTTGCCTGCTATCGTAATCGTTCCCCATAGAAAACCATGCTTTGACTTTCTGTCATGCACGACAGAAACTACTAAATCATCATCTTATTACATAAAGGCGGCGTATTCGGCTTATTCACTTCAGGTGTGATCTAATACATTGGTAAGCAATCCAAATATGTAAAAATCCGGGGTTCGAGAAAAATTGGGGGTGCTTCTTTCTGGAAATCTCCTCATGTCTCTTTAAAGAAACAAATTTTATACATACTAGCAAGCCTCACTGTCGCAGTTTGCGCTATTACTTGTGAGTACAGTCTAATACACATAAAAGCTACATTCAGCATGATACAGTAAATGGCTTGACCAGTATAAGTACTAGGTTAGGCATGCATAACTACATACTGGCTCTCGGTTGTTAGGCGTGGCCATCGTCCAATGCCCTCTGATCAGGTCGCAAGGTTAAATCAATGGTTTTGCCCAACCCAATATCCAACCTGTGTTTTCAACTCCCTCTTAACAGGTTTTCACCAGGGTTTTCCCCTACACTCAATTGCACTGCGTAAGTGTTGGTAAACTCAAAGGACTCACGTTTTCTTTTGTGGATTCCGCGTTGAAACTTCCACAGGCATGAAGAGGTGATGTGTGTTCACTAGGTGGCCTCGGATTCAAACTATGAACAGTTTTTCCGGCAGTTTTGCGAATGTTTATTGAAACCATGTTACTCTGTGGATAGTATAATTCTGGCGACATATTCTTTGTTTTGCTGTTGTGGTCTTAAAGTAAGTTAAAACGTCACAGAGGCACACAGAGCATGTCAATGCTGCGATGAAGGTAAGGTTGAAGTGTCGTAGGGCTTTTTAATTTTGCGGTCTTCCGCAATTAGCACCCCCCTAAAATGACTGAATAAGCGTGCACAAAATTAACACACCCCCTAAAACGACTTAAGCGCCCGGGCCGCTAAATAGGTCGAATATGGTACATGCACATCATAGTAGGGTTATAAATGGGAAAGTTTGGGGAAGAAGGTTTGAAGATGTTTTTGTATAGTTTGAAGGGTGCTGAATCAGAATGTTTGGGTCGAACTGCTGGGAAATGTGGGAACATTGTAAAATAAGGGGGTAAAAATAGTATGGGGTAAATTGTCTAAATTCCGATTTTGCATCTTTCAAACTAAAAAAAAAATCTTCAAACCTTCTTCCCCAAACTTCGAGAATATATAGGATTCTCATTTAGGTAGGATCATCGGATAAAATGGTTTTACAGAAAAATGACCATAAAATCAAAACCCCTGAATCAATTTAGTCCAAACTTAACTATGGTAAGGATTGAACTCTCCTCCACAATTTTTTGCAGTTTCAAGACTGCATGATTTGTTTTAGTGTGTTTATTTATTTTTGTAAAATTCCCTAATTTTTACAATAAATAATTTTTCCCAGCCTAAATGGAAGGTGCTTTTAAGCTGAAACTTTAGGGATGTGTGTATAAACAAAATACCTAAAATCTCATGTTGGCTTTTTTGAATCAAGTGTTTAATTCTTCAGAAAAAACTTTTTAGGGAAAAATAATTAGGGAAAATTAAAAACACCTATTATTTCAAATAGAAACACTCAATCTGCAAAATCTAACATGAGAATTTTCTAAATTTGATTTTCTTTCATATACACCTTATTCATCACCAAGGGAGCTGTAGTTTCTTCTAGGAAAAATTATGAAAAGTGGATACTTCAGTATTTCTAGAAATACTTCAACAAAAAATTGTTGTTGCGACCACCTGTTCTTTGTTTTTGATGACACACAGAAAAATAAAAAATTGTATGGATTGTTGATATTTCTTTAACCATTAAAAACAAACACCAATCTTATGACTCATCAATTACTTGAGAAATAATTGAAATAAAATGTGTAGTTTTTCACAAAATTGCCCCATTTTGGTCCATTTTCTATACTGCCATAATCAGTCCCTGTACATTGTACAAAGACTATGGGAATTTGAAAACGCATTACGTGACATCTCTAAAACGCCTTTTTGGAAAAAATTAAAATTTGGCACACGTTTCTTTTACCAATATCAACATTTCATGAGAATTTCAACAAGATCTGGGCACGAAGCCGTAGCCGATAATCCTACCTTTACCATCAAAGTATCATTTCTATTCAAATATAATATTTGATTTCTAATTCTTCAGAACCTTTGAAAGAAAGTACATATTATAATATTATCTCACCTTTCTGCAATGAACATTCATCTTCTGCGGATGTCCTACCATCAGATCTTTTGTAGAAGGCTGACACCTCTTCAAAGGCAGAGGAATACTCAAAGTTTTCATTGGCCATCCTTTCAATTCGAACCCTGTCATCATCTCTTGGACTAAGAAGAAAGGCAACAAATATGTAAAATTGGCCATCTTCCCGGTAATCTATTGGTTAAACGCCACTAACTCACTTATACACAGTTGTCTATGAAAAAATGGTAAATGCCACTGTGATGTGTTCTTTCTACCATTTTGTGAATGGAAACTTCACAGAGGAAATACAATATCATGCCAAGGTAGCAAATGACCAAATTTCAACATATGGTAACCAGGAAATGATACACTAAACATAAAGTGCATTGAAAAGCACATTGATGCTCTACAGTTGATATGGCTGAAAGTGGGCAATTAAATACTTGACATGAAAACGAACTAATAACTTCTTAAAGTGACATGAGGAGTTTTCTGAGTATAACAAATATCTTCAAATTTGCACTAGATTAGTTATCCTAAGTTTGCCACTTGATTGGTTTGCAAAACACTACAAGAACTGCTCAAAGGTGATGGGATACTGAGGCAGAAAGAAACCAAAAACTAAGTTCTGAACTTCTTGCCCTCCGAATTGGTCCTATAGAGAAGCACTCGTAATGTTGTTGCGGGACAGAAACACTAAATTATCTTTACATAAAGATGCATTTTTCAATTATTCATTTTGATGTGGTTTGAATACATGAAAAATGGTTCTGAAAAAAAGGGCACATGTTTCTGGAACTGTCTATGTGTCTTCTAATATAAATCTGGCTGGAGCTTGACGGTTGGTGCACTAAGACCGGCTTAGGGAAAAAGCTGCAAACAATATGTCCTAGCTGTGTCTGGCGCGAAGTATGGAAATCTGTCAGTGATGCCGATTACGAAATACTCGTATATGGCAGATACAGCATCGGGACCACACCTCCTGCAAAAAAAAAAATCACTGCGACAATGACACTACTTATGTTGGAAAAAAATGGTAATCCATAACATTCTCAAATTTGTCCGCGCGGAAAGTAATTATACACCTGATTTTGGTGCGTGGGGTTCTCGTATGTTTTAAATTGACACATTTTGGGAGCCTGAACGTCATGAACAACTGTACACCTTGACGCATTGAAGGACACGGCACCAAATCAAATGAATTTAAAGACGCGATCCGTATGAAGAATAAATGTACTTCTCAAAACAAAACAACAGATACATAAACTTTGCCTGTGTCGTCTTTTCTCCGAACTAAAGAATTTATAAATGAATCAAAACTTCACCGTATGGCTGCTCCCACTGCGGTCTGGGCGGGCCACCATGTTTTTTTGTCCATGCTAAATAAAGACTAACACGGCGGTTTCTCGAAACACAAGTCTCGCTGCTTCGCGTATAGCTGTAAGACAAAGAGGCACCACACCAGATTGCAACTGTTATGATTACAGGGTTCCCAACAAGTTGTGCAAGCAGATACAGTTGGAGGATTGACAGTTTCCCCCTCCCCAAACACCCTACCTCCCAACCTACGCAACACCCTGCACACTCCACAACACCTGTAACCACCCCCACCCCCTCCACAAACCACCCCGCAAGGACCCACCCCCTCCCCAACCTACCCCGTAAAACACCCCGACCCCACTCCCAAACACCCAACCCTCCACAACATCCCAACCCCTCCACAACACCCACCCTCTCCCCAACACACCGCAACACCCCACCCATCTCAACACCCCGCCAATTACCCCACACCCTCACCCAAAACCCCACCATCACAACACCCCCACCCCCTCCACAACACACCGCAATAACACCACCCCTCCCCAACCACCCTGCAATACCCCACCCCTCCCCAACCAGCCACAACACCCAACCACCCTCCCCAACACCCCGCAACAACCCCACCCTTCCCCAACACCCTGCAACCACCCCACCCCTCCCCAACACCCTGACAACTCCCCACTCCCTCGCCAATGCCACACCTCCCCTATCACCCACAAAAACCCCACCCCTACCCAACACCCATAAACACCCCACTCCTCTCCCAACACCCGCAAACCACAAACACCCCGAAACACCCACCCACCCTCCCGCACAGCCCCCTACCCCCTACCCAACACCCCACCCCCTCCCAAAACCACCACCACCATCCCCAACACTCTGCAACTCCCAACACTCTGCAAATCCCAACACTCTGCAACACCCCACCCCCCCCCCCCCCACAACCCGCAACACACCACTCCCTTCCCCAAACACAACTCCCCTCACACAACACTCCTTACAGCTCCCCTCAACAAACACGGCCTACAGCTCCCCCTACCAACACCCACAACCATCCCAAACACCCCACCTGCTCCATGTAACACAAATATTGCAGATCCATGTAAGATTCAGTTATACAGCAAATACACATATTTAAAATCAATGCATCAGAGAATGCCCTGTAATTGGCCCACAGGCAATTTGACCTAATTATGATTCACACAAAAGATGAATGCCAGAATATAATCTCAGAGTGAAGGAACCTTGCCGATCCGATGTACCATTTCAGCGATACAGCAAAATAACGAATTATTAATTAGCTTCATTTGCATTACCTAAGCGATCAATCCCATTACTTTCAAATGCACAAAAGGGAAGACGCACATTGATAGGATTAATGCAGCGAAGTGAAGTTGCATCCGATGTATCGTTTCAAAAATTATAGCAATTCCGCTGCTTTTGCATATTAATAGCTAATTTACATACTATATACCGAAATGTGCCCAAAACTCTATATCAGTATCGAGAAAAATCTAAGCCCATTTCCTTCCACCAAGTTACATTGATATGCCTTACGGAACTCCAGAAAACTTGTACACAAGCCTTGCGGGAAAATTTTCGAAATTATGCAAAGTAGATACTTAATTAGCATATTTTTGGGGTAGGTAATTACGCCAGATTTGGCCAATTTCACGACGGACTGGCGCAGAAAATGCAGATTTATCGAAGCGTGAAAAATCGATTTCTTCTATCCCAGATCCTATAGATGTGCGCTCAAATCCCTAAAATTCCAGCACCCACAACCACATGGCTTGCGTGGCTCCATGTAAGCCATGGTCAGCCACCACCACCAGACTGAAACTAGAAACATTGTGTTTTGTAAAAGGGTCATTCGTGAATTACCAATGTGAACCCCTTACCAATTTCAAATTGTTTCTATCAGATTGCATGAGACAAATGTGTTTTGGAAAGTGAACACTGCAATGCAGTTTCTTGCTTTTGCGACTAAAATTATCAAAATAGCTTTTCAAGAGACATGAGGAGATTTCCAGAAAGAACGCCCCACCACTGTTTTTTTGAAATTGGTGTTTTTTTGTGCAATATTTGGAATGCTTTCCAATGTATTAGAATCACCACGGAAGGCATAAGCCGAATACGCTGTCGTTGATTGTAATAATATGAAGATTAAGTACTTTCTGTCGTTGCACGACAGTAAGTCAAAGCACGGTGTTCAATGGGGTACAATTACGATAGTCAGCAAGTTCAAAAACAAGGTTTGCTGTTTTCGTTTGTACTTGTTTGTCCAATAAACCTTCGGACCGTTCTGTAGGTGGTCTACAACGATTGCCTGGGCAATTGGAGAAATGTATCCTAAAAAAATCTTCCCGGTCACTTTAAAATTGGCAAAAAAAATTCAAGGACAGGGTTGTCTGCGTGGATAACTTTGTGTTCATGTTTAACATAGCGCAAAAAACAGATATTCATGATAAAACAAAAACACTATCCTTGGACACAATCCGGTTCCTTGGGAGGGGTTGTCACAGTATCCATCAAATAATGAATTCCTCCGATTTTTGTCATGCTTGTCCACAATACTCGGTTGCGGAAAATGCTTTAACTTATTTTTAAACTTTTCAAGAAATTGTAAACTGCAAATACACCTATATTGTTAATTGGCACTTGTAAACTTTAGTTTAATTTATGTAAAAATACGGTGCGTAGGATTCACATGACCTTAGATGTAATAATACAAATGACAGTAAATAATGAATAATGGGGAATTGGACCTCATCCCCTTTTTAAAACTTCAACTAAGAACAAAACTAAGAATTAACTTCCAATGGCCTAACCACATACAAATGTGTAAACATAAATTGAAACTAAGCGTTCTGGTTAAACGTCACTTTTGTTATAGGCCAATTCATAACAAATATGCAATATACTTCATTAATATGCAATATACTGGCAACATTTGCATGGTGACTCATGTCCATCACTACCCACATAAGGGTACACCACAACCATTGCACGCACCATATACTTTGTGGTAAAAAATGATAGTCAGATATGAAATGCAATATCAGGGGTACACAGTGCTTCGCTGTGATAGAAATCGCGAAGGAGGCGGCGTGTGTACTAAGTCAATAACGAATATTGCTTTTAACAAACGGTTGGCATGCAAAGTGATCATTAGAAAAATCTTTGGCGAGAGTTTTCAACTAAAAAAAACAAGCCCAATCTTTTTGTGGTGTGTATGATCGTCCTCCAGAGGACAATCACTTTCTTGTTCATTGAGAATCTATTCAAAATAAGTTCCGACTGCGAATTGATCCTAATGGGTGATATCAATATGATTTTGTAAAAAAAAGAGACTGACTTTTTAAGGACTATTTGCGTACCTTAAATATATTTGACCTTCGACAACTAATTTACCACAGCCCCACTCGTATTACCTGATACAAAATCTACTTGCATTGGATCATATTGTCACTCATAATCCTGAGACGAATTTGTCAATCGATGTACCGATCAATATTGGTCTTAAGCGACCACCTTCTTATACATGGCACACTTCAAGTTTTCAGAGTCAAGTAAGGTGTCACCATAGAAGTTATAAATTCAGATCCACTAAGAATTACATTGCAGAAACTCTTTTGTTTCTACATTGTCTTCTATAATTGTTCTTTACTCTATGATGTACCATGTTCATCATGCAGGTAATCTGTTCAGACTGCATTTCTTAAACTCTTATGAATTTCAACTCTTTCAACAAATTAGGTTGACAGTCCAGAACAGAACCCTGGATGAATAACATATCTTGAGAGTATGGACAAAGACCACTTTTGAGTACTCAAAGAAAGACCGCTCTATGCTGATCTTTATAAACAGTACTGTAAAATGAAAACAAATCCAATGAATATTAAAATAGCCAAGGTGGAGTAATTTTATTACAAGTTGATGAACAATAACAACCCAAAAACTTTGCAACAATTAAAAACCTTGGCTACATACGAAACCAAGAACCTGCAAAGTCCTTTCTGGATCTAAATGCGAGACTTGTTTTGATTCAAGGTTGCTGATCATATCAATACCTTTTTAACAACAACGTTTTCTGTAACCTTAGCACAAAAACTACTCCCACCCAAAATGAATTGTCACTGACTCCACAAATTTCAAGCAGGTTTATTTCTGATAAGAGTATCACGGGTGGTACTTTCAAAAGCTTTCTTCCTCCTGTTCCCCGCTCAGATTTGTCTATTCTGAATTGTGTAAACTGCAAGCCTATCAAGTACGGCTTGGACAACAGTCCAGCAAAATTCTCAGGATGGGGCTTCTGTTTTTACAAGAACCCTATTAACGATTCTAATTAATTTATCTCATTAACAGACCAATGATGTACCCCCTGATGACCTGAAGTGTTCCCATGTCAGCCCACTTTTCAAAAAAGGAAGTAGATCTGAAGTGGGGGGAATATAGGCCTATCAGCAACTCCAGTGTGGTTTCTAACATGCTTGAAAAATCTGTGTACATATCCCTTAACAAGTACTTAACAGAAACTGAAAAATCAATCTTTATTCACCCAATCTGGTTTTTAATAGGAGTTTTTCTACGATACTGTACATTCAGCTTACCGATCAGGTGCGTATCACAGATTTCTCCGGGTCAACTACACGTGTCTGGTGATGTTGGAGGATCTACAAAAAGCCTTGAACAACGGTCCAATCATTATATCTTGGTGCAATAACTTCATGCTATGGGCATCGAATCGATAGATTGGTTCAAGTCTTACCTAAGTGTAGAGACAGCAGTTGTCGTGTGAATCAAACCACTCCAAGCCTAGTCAATCACATCGGTGTGCCTCAAGGCAGTGTCCTGGGGCCACTTCTATTTCTAGTTCTCTGCCTATGTCCAACTGATATGCCTATCAGTGTTGACTGTACGCTTTTACTCTATGCAGATGATAGCGCATTGATTGTTGATTGGCAAAGATCCAAAGAATGGCTGCAAACCTCAGCAGGGAGTTAGAGTCGTGGTCAGCGTGTCTCATTGACAACAAGTTGCTCTCTTCACTGGTAAGACTGAGCCATGTTCTTTTTGGATCAAACAGAAATTAAAGCAGCAAAAAGGAATTTAATGTTACGTGGCAATAACCACCTATTAAATCTGCTAAATCTGTTCAAATATTTGGGGATCACTTGGACCAGTGTCCCTGTCAGGGGAACTGTTGCAAATATGTACTTACAAGAGACCGGGGCAAGACTCAGGTTTCTCCTTTAGCGACATCCCAAATGCTTGATCAAAAACAATCGCAAAACTTTAGTTTCAGCTTTGATTCAGTGCTATTTTTATTATTGTTTGTCATCCCTGGTTTTCAGGCCCTTTCTCAAAAACTCCGAACAAACTACAGTCAGGCAAATAGATGTCATATTTGTACTTGGTCTGGATTCAAAACACATGTTGGCCAGATGAACCGATAATTAGGGCTTCTAAATTTTAGGATATGGTCCATGCAACTGAAAAATCTTAACCATTTCTTCAAATGTAGAATAACATCTCGCCAAAGTTGCTGAGTGATCTCTTTTATAAAAGGGCCTCTGGGGGAAAAGAAAAAGAAAGGCATCGATAATAATACCAGGGATAGCCACCTTAATTTTTGTTCCCTAGGGTTCGGGGGCAGCATGTTGACCGTCAACACTTTCCAATTCACTGCAATCAAGGCATGGACTCCCTTCCAGCACTATTAAACTCGATAACAGGCTACCCCATTTCAAAAAGAAGTTAAATGCCATCTTGCAATGAAAACACGATCACGATAGAAGGAGGGAGCGCCATTCCTTGAAATGCAGTGTGTATCTGTTTTTGCTTGTTTTCTGTTGTCCTTTTGTAAGGAACCCAATGGAACTAGCTCTTGTGGCTTTGTGGGCTATCCTTGGTCTCATCACCTGCTTTCTGTTATTGTTCTTTATATCTTTTTTAATTTTTTTATATATTAATTATTTTATGTATTTTATGTGAATTTAATGTGCAGATGTTGATATGATGAATAAATTATGAAATGAAAATGTAAATACTTTGTGTGTAAAATGATATTCAGAATAATGGCTATAACTCATTTACCTTTCGTTTTGGAATCGGATTTATATGAATATAGAGTCGAGATTCTCTACGATAAAGATCAAAATTGATGATAACATTTAGGTTTAAAGTATTTTTTAGATATTTAACTAACTTTACAGATTGCCAGTATTTTCACGTTCAGCTTCCGACTCTTACCTCAGCAGGCGCCATGTGTGTTTTATATGCTGGTCACACTTAATTCATTCAAATTTCGATGTTTTCGTTTCCATTGGTCAGTACAACATTCACTCCTATCTGTTACAATAAAAGTTGGTCAACAAAAACCACAGAATCTAATAATATCGCACAATTTATACACAAAAGAGGTACTACAGTAGTGATAAACCTCGGACTGATATGGAATGTGTCCACTCTAATTGTGGTGTGTTACCCTTAACAGTGCCACAAAATCAGACTGCCTCTTGTCCAAGGTTTTACTTGTTGTTATTAGCCAAATCAGAACAAATATGCAATGAGCTCATTAATATGCATATATATTGCCCAGTTTGCATGGGTATACGTGTGTTACCACTAACCCTACCCACATACCATGTGGTCAGTACAATTGGACTTGCGGTTCTGCTCTGACTTTGCCGTTCTGTTAAGGTTCCTTTTGTTTTAAAGCCAATCAGTCACAAAGATGCAAATTAGCTCGTTAATACACTTAACTGCATAAGGGGGTTTCCTAGTTACCATTTTTTTGTTTTTCAGAAGCCGAGATTTTTAACGCTGCAATATATTTGGTTAATTTTTTGTATTCGTCTAACTTTCAATTGCGCTTGCATGGTTCAAAAAAATCAAATCCATCGCGTCGTTTTTGCGTTCATTAGCATGGGTCCCCCTAGGAGCCCCCCTTAAGCACGAACAGGAAGTGCCCACATGACAAAATGAAAAATCTTATTAGAGTTTACTGTGATTCTGATTTTCATAATTGCATACACCTAGTACATAACAAAATAATACTTAATTAAACAAATCTGCAAAGTATTAGTAGCCCCATTGGTGCCATAAAGTTTTTATATCATCATGTACGGTTTACGTCAGAACCTATGGTAAATTATCCAAGTAAACCCTAAAAATAATAAAATGGCATAGACATTTATGTTGTGCTTAATATGGTAAGATAGTGCATCTACTAACACGCAATTAAAACATCAGCACAGTCCTAGGTTAGAAAGCATCGCCGTAGAAAAGTAGAACAAAGTAGTGTCTTTTTCGCCCATTTTGACTCAAAATAAAATCAATGTTTTGCCCCTAATTTCTTACGGACAACGTTCGTTCGGTTTTTTATTCTTTAACTGTTGATCTGTGAAGCCTTCTTTTAACGTGGTGGATTTTCATCTAACAATCCTTTAGGAAAGTGGTTATATTAGGGGGGTCCCCCTTCCTTTATGCACTAATGGAAGTGCAACCCTTACAGTTAATGTTAAGATATATACCATCCAGTTTGCATGGGTATATCGTCTCCCTGGGTTTTCCCTTCATTATTGGGATTTTTTTTGCTGCAGGGCGCTACTTCGGCGCTAAAAAATCGCAAATTGGAAGGAAACCCCAGGGAGACTACGTATGCACTTCCCATCGCCCCGACAATTTTGGATTTCACAGGATATTCTTAACTTACTTCGTGACATAAAAAAAGATGACTAATCGAAGATACCTTATTTTACAATGAATTTTATGATTTACAAGAGTTTTGCCGAACAATTATCTTTTACAATTCTTTGTCCCAAAACATCACCGGGCAAAAATAAATCGATTATGAAGTCTCCCCTTTTATCGCTTTTTTTTATTCACACCGCATGAGAGCAAACGATTACGGAACTTTTTCTTTCATCTTCCTTAGCATCGACTTTAGGTATCCATACTTCCCGCCTCGTCCATTGTTCCGTGCTGTTGTGCGCTCTTCGCCCCCTTGCTGGTTTGTATGTTTATCTCCGAGCACACTTCTGTCATCATTATGGTTTATTGTTTCCAAAGGGTCATACATTTGATAGCTTGTTCATCGTTAGCCCGTATAGGGGCATTGAAAGTCGTTACGTGTAAAGGGACCATATTATAACTAGGAAATAGAAACTTCAATCGAAAATAATTATATGTGTAAGTTTAGTAACAAAAATATCCCTATTCCAAACTTACGCCGATAATTTCAAGTTCCCAAAAAAATCAGCCATACCACCAGGCCTAGGGACTACGTAGCCACTCCTGGTTATGATGTGGATTATAATCGAAACTTCTCGCCTTGCACATACTTAGAGCCTAAAATATAACACGATTCCAACGCTTCGTCAAATGACAAGATGTGGCACGCGATAACTTCTATTTTCTCATTAATAGAAGCGGATATCTTTGTTTATATCAATTACAGTGATCAGTAATATCACTTATACTTCTTCTATGACTCTTTGTTTTGGGTTGCAATTGCGCTTGACACGATTCGATTATTCATATAAATATTTTTTTTTTGCTCAATTATGTATTATAAGAGCAACTATAGAGTGACCCCTACCCGGGTTTCCCTCCCAACTGTACGGAGGAGGGTGCTCATTGCTGCTTGCTTGCCCTTTTATCCTTTTTTTTTTTTTTTTCGCCTCGGCGCGAGCGTTCTTTCATTTCATCCTCATTTCCTTAACTTCCGCATAACTCTTCGGCGGATGTGATTCTTATGCTCGCGCGTAATTCTCACGCTCTGCCATATAGCGAAAACTCTCATGCTGATGTAATCTTTCACGAAATTTGAGACGAGTCCATTCCGCTTGGATGACTTAGCGCTCTAACGTCTTGACGCGTTCGTGCTTCTCCACTTTCTTAGCAGGACTTTGCAAAGTCGGATGCTCCGACAGATGCGGCACCACCCAGCTCGATTGAAACAATTCCAAGGGGTAGAGTAATCGGCGCACCTATTCCATGCCAAGCGCTGTCATTCCATCAGTACCCGCACCACGTCAACAACGACCGGAATGCGGTGCTAAATGTAGACGAAATGGTTTGTATAGCGATTTGTATCGGCGCCTCAATCGGCTTCGTGTTTCATTCTCCGATTCGAGGAAACTTATATCTCTGAAATCTGTTTAAGTCTGAATGGCCATTCCTTATCTTCAGCTGCAAGCCTGTTAAGCTCATCTTGTGGATACAAAGGCGGTGCTGTTGGTTCTTTCTTAGGCATGATATATATAATGAAGTATATTTTTGCCAACAGGGGTATGGTGTGTCCCCCATTATATAATACCGTCATCATCTGTGAGTTCTCACATATGGTCGACGACAGCTGCACAATTTTCCTGTTATTAGATTTCCTGTTGTACAAACTTAAAATACCCATTTCCTTTACCCTACCCGACCCTTCTATATTTCATGTTGGCCCTAAATTCACACATTTCATTTTTCTCTTGTTTGCATTGCAACGCCTTTATCCAAACACAAATTTATTTGCTGTGTGTTCGAATGTTATGTTGTTAAGCTGCGTTGTGTCCACTTGGAATGTTTCCGAATTAATATTCAAGGCTATTCGAAGGATATGCTTACAGATTATTTAATCCCTCAGCGCTCCACCTGATAGTCAAAAATTTGGATTGATTGGCTGTGCCATTTTCGAATCTAAAGGTGGTGTCATTGGTATAGACCGGTTGAGTCTCCAGATTCCCCGATTTAGCTAAAATAGAAAGGTTCCCGGGGAAGGAATGAGATTAGAAGATGTAAACTAATAACAGCCTCGGATTCACTTGCATAATAACCAAGTTCTTTGCTAGGGATTGGTCTCACAGTTCGTGAAGTTTGACCTCACAGTAATTCCTTGTGGGTTTGGCATTGAAATTTGTTACCGTTGTTGTTTAAATATCATTTTTAAGTTCCAACCAACTTTCTTCTAATCCAATCGATATTCTTTCTTGCCCTAACGGAGAAATATATCTTAGTTCCATCATCATTCGGGAAAACTATATACCAACCGTCCCCAAGTCGTCACTTCCTGGTGTCGTGGTTCGTGTTGAAAGGGGGTGATGCATCAACGTATTGGTTATTTGTCGCATCTTTCATCCACCGGCCTTCCAACATATAATTCTTTTATTATCCCATATCGATATTCCCCATCCCCGTCATTGTATCACCGGCCTTTGCGACCTTATCATTATGATACATAGCGGTCCTCGCTGCGTGATGTCTATGAAGCGGTTCCCGAGATTTACAATTCTATGGTTTTGTTCATGTCAATTCTCTGTCCCATGTGTATGAGATTCAAGGGGCGGGTGAATCCGCGATGAAGGGTATCCTCGCCCAAATACGTGATATCGCGTCCATATATCATATAAATAGATTTTTATTTTCCAGTGTTAAGTCCCAATGGGCTGCCCGTTGTTATCTAAACCTAGTTGTGTCCTGACAGGTTGCCCCACTCCAGTTTTACATCAAGTCCAATTCATGAATAATTGCTTTGTCTCGTTTGAATAGCGGGTTATCGAACTTTATTGTGTGAAATGAACCAAATGGTGCAGCAGCAGATAATGGTTTATAACTTCCAAACAAAAAAACCAATAGACTGAGAGGGTTGAAATCTGTTGGGTTTTTATTTTCGGAATTTTCAGTCCGTGGAATTGTTCAGGTAATGAGTGGCAACCTTTTGTGTGAATTCAGATGAACGGTCGCCTATGTCTTCACCAGTGAGCCATCTTGTTCATCATTCCCAGTAGATATTTGGGGCCTCATTAAGCCAGAGGTTGACTCTAGCTGGGATGGATATTTCAACGAGCCCATTTGTTTTATCACCTGTGAATGTCAAACCGTCAACTACAGTCAGTTTCTCGACTAATCATCAAAGTTGTTACAGAGTCCGCCCTTCCTCACAGGGAAATTTTGCGATGCTTCACCCTCACGAGCCCATCTGCATGTCTGGTCCTCAAAATTTGTAGTAGCCATCCACATTTCAATCCTATGATACAATTTGGCCATCTATGTTTTCCTGTTAAACTAAAATGGTTTTCCCTTTGCACGTCATTAATTGTGATGAACATTTTATATATTTATAAATATAAAATGAGCATTCGCTCAGCTTTTCAAATATAACCATGATGTGAATTCCGTACAGGTGGCGTATACTAGCCAACTCACCAGTTTCAGTTTAGTAACCAAAACAAATGTGCATAAAATGGTAAATTTACCGTCGCTTCCCAACAATGGTTAATAAAATACCATAGAGTTAAAGACCCCGAAATCTATGTGGATTGCTGGCGAATCAGATGCAATTTTGGCAAATCAGCTGAACTTCGCTATTTGGTGTGCAACTTCCATGCTGTGGTTTTTTCCAAATTTACAACCTGAGACATAACGACCCCATGAATTCGGAGGTTATTCAGGTTTCATTTTATTATCAGATAATAATGCGTGCTTTTAAGTGGATGCATTGTCCGCTGCCGCTGGAAGACTCATGAATGCCCTAAGTACAAGCATAGACAGGAGTGTCTTTGAGAGATATGCACACGATTGCATCCCACAAAGAAAAAAGCAAATTTTCGCAAAGCTGATATTGGGAATGGGATGGTTGCGTCTAGATTCGATGATAAGCAACCCCCATTTTCTAAGAACATCCAATTTCATAGCAAAGTTGTCAGAACGTCAACACTCGGGGATATTGATAATTGAAAACTTTTACAGCACTTTTTTACCTACCTCTCCGCCAACATATTATACTTATTGCAATGGGCCGGGCTCCACACAGCCAGATTCTATATCCTTTTGGAGCAGTCCTTTCATATAGACAGTCCGATACAGTCGATACAAGTTGCAATGGCACAGTATATCCGCAATAGCATTTTGTTTGCGACTATGGTAGGGGATTTACACAAGCGTGTATTAGCAGAATAAATATTCAGTTCGCACATACGTTTGGGCAATTTTAGGTGCGCAATCGCAGGCAAGAACGTCGATTCTTGGTAAAGGCCAAGCGTTTGATGCTCAAAGGCAATTTCTAGCAATGTTGAATCGCGATAATTCAGCCGTTGATATCCTAGCTCGATGGAGGAGGTACCAAGAGCAAGTTTTTTTGGGATATGCGCGAAGTAAAGTGGATTTTGTACTTGTTTGGATCTGTACATGAAATGCCCAGCGATATTGAGTTGTAGGCGGCAGAATAATGGCTATAACAATTTGCTGTAGCTGCTGGCGAATCCGATATTCCACTTGTATTGGACATACTAGGAGGTAAATGATCGCCGCCAGTGGGCTACCCCACATTGAGGACCAGGTGGTATGGGTGGTGTCCCCCATGTTTTGCAAATACAGAGTCCCGTCGGCGGAAGATACAGATGGTCCACCGTGCAAGATCCCCACAGCAGAGCCTCCTATCCCACGAGGAGCGAAATTGGCTTCTTTGATTTGGTTATGGAGTTATTTATGTACTATACCAGCCTCACCAATGCAAACGATTAATGCCCACAGTTTCCTCAGCAAGGATCCAAATCTACAGATCCGCTGACTTTAGCAGGAAATTAAACTGCGCCAATATGTATGCCGGGTAATATCGCCAGTGCCTTCTCGCCAGTTTGATTAGAAGATGCGCAATTCTTTTGCAGCATTTTGTTTTTGATTTTATCCACTTCTCGCGAGCCCCAGGAGTGGGTTTTGGGTGATGGCCCCCCCCCCCCCGTCTTTCGGGTCTCCGGGTCTGGCCCCGGTCTGGCCCTGTTGCCGTTGGAACCATGTGGTTTTGGCTTTGTAGTTGCCGATTTCACACCGATGCAATGATGTAGGCAAAGTGTTGACATTGCCATGCCAATTCGCCGTCAATACAGATTACGATTCTGATTCCTTTTCGCGGAATAGTGTGCGAATTTTGTCGCCCATGTTCTATCCGAAAAAGCACGGTATTACGGTTTCTTCTCAAATCCTTGCAAATTGCGATTTAAGCCCTTGTAGTAGGTCGCGATTTAAATGTTCTCTCTGCAGGTCGCGCTCCTCTGTCAGGTCTTTATATTCTCGTCCATTTCGGCTACCTCTTCATGAGTGATGCTCACTTTCCTTTTCATCTCTAACTTACTATTTCCCTTCTTTCAAAGCTGATATTTTGGGCTGCAGAAGCCTTTATCTGCCCACTCAAGGTGTCTATGATTTGTGGGCTCTTTCGAGGTCGCGCCCTTTGTTGAGCTGTAAATCCGTGCCAACTTCAGCACTCTCATTTCATTGGCGAGTTCTCAAAGCTTTCACTCACTCTATCGGCTGTTTGCGTCCTAATCTTGTAGTTCGATATTTTTGTCCGATGTAGCGGTGTGGTCCCTGAAAAACGTATATGCCGCGGCTCAACTTGTGGTGGTAATTCCTCCTCTTTCGGAGATTAATCCCAAAGCACGCACAAAGTCAACTCTCATATTGTTTTGTAGTGTTGATTTGCAATAGAATCTGGTGGGATTACTCTTGTATGTAAGAGATACCCATTTGCTACCACCCATTTGACCCACAGTCTGCCAAATTTGTCTCCTTGAAAATTCAAGATTTAAATTTTCTTAAATTGTGCTCACATGGAAGTCCTTAAATTCCTTTCTGCATTGAGTCTAGAGCTCTCTTTAGATGCAACTTGTCTATGGTAAGACCACCCGGGACTGTATCCTTGGCCCATTAGGTTGTTTCTGAGGTAGCACTTCAAACCTCTCCTCCTGCTCAATAACTGGAGTCTCATCAGCATAACCTTCATAAGGGTCCGGAGCGATTTCATCAATTTTTTCCAAATCTCAATGTCGGTTCATAATCTGCCATTTATTTTTATTATATATTATATCATATATAAGAGTGCGTTCGGATATAAAAACTGACCCTAACCGTAAACTTCGCAAGCACAAAGCATCAAGGGAGTCAGACGCAGCATAGTGAATACGTATAACCCAAGTACGATTGACCAGGTGGAATTCTGTCAGTAAGTTCCCATATTTGGGGCGAGATGATGTATCGTACCCGCTCGGCAAAATTGTCGTTCAAAATCACGCTAAATTCGGATACGGATGCTAACCGCAAAATCGTTAACAACAGCGGCCGGCAAATCGTTAACAAGTTGGAAATTGCAATGGAAGGCCAAGCGTGGCATACCTTGAAACAACAGCGACATCTTCTATTGCATCAAGATTTGTGGAAGACAAAGAATGAACAGACAGATGCGGTGTTTCAAGGAATCCATTCGAAGGCTGGGCGAAAGCATGAATTGACAGCTGGAAATAAAGGCGCCGACACTAAAGACGGCTGCAATCGGCACAGCTGATAGCAATCTATTTCACATCCCGCTTGATTTCGAACCTGCTTGAAGCAGACATGCCATTCTATCAGTACGAGCTTAAGGACAGGCTATCGTATGATATAACATTCATAATTACGACGGGCGCGTAATCTATCAACCGTACACCGATGCAATCGTACACAATTTCGATATCGCATGGATTTCGAAGTTTGTAAATTCGCCGTAGCTCGTCACATTAAAGCTGTCAGGGGAATGTTTCAATCTTGGTACGATAGAGTTGTCCACCATAGCAAGCAACAAACCGACTAAAAGCGAAATCTCCACTGGAATTTTCAACTTGCCTCCCCAATCTTCATCGATGCCAAGTCATTCTGATGATATTCGTTGACCCGGCTGACGGTTTGTGGCAAATTATGGCCGCGATCCGAGAAGTTTTACAATCCGAAAATCACAAAGGTGTCAACGACCATCGATGGATTCCAAATCATCAGATACACTCCGCTGGAGAAACCGCACCAAAACAGTTTTATGAGATTTCAAAGCACTTTTTTTTCATTTCGGCTGGAAGTATCGGCATATGAGGTAATATCACACGGCATGGGACTTATCCGATGTAACTTAGGCGAGTATCTGACGACGAAGTATCCCTTTGCTGGACCTTAGGTCAACGATTTTTTTTTTTGATCTCCTCTGCCCGTTACAGGCAAGAAGGTTGAGGGCCGCAATCAATCAATGATATAGAGAAGACCTCAGAAACAAGCCGGAGTCCTTGATGCGACATATTCAACATTTCAGATGCGAAGATTATCTTCGATGCGGGGAGACTTCAGAATGTGGTTTCCTAGTGGGGCAAGGCCCCCCCCACAACACCACCCCACACTGGGGTTCTTAAGGGTGTCCCCTTAAATATGTTTGCATTAGTATAATGTTTGTTGACAAAGCACACTCTGCAGTGATATGTGGGTCAACCGGATGCGGAAGACAGAATTTCATGCTCAATTTACTGGCTACGGAGTACCACAATTTCTTCACAGTACTCATCATACTTTGCCTACTCTGAATTAAATAAAACGTATCATGCACATAAATGGCTGTTTGAAGACCCACGAGTAATACTAATTCCAGACGTTTGAAAAACTAAATGGGGGCTTGTGATAGATTTTTGCGCGAAACTATGAAAACCATCGGAAGATGGACGACAGTCTGGTGGTCCTTTTCATCATCGATGTTGCACCTCATGAATGATATCAAAAAGAAGAATCACATGATTACCGAACTGGCATTCAGCGCCGGCATGCGAATTGCTTCGTGGGAATTTCTGAACGCCGAAAGTATAATCCTGTGCTAACTGATTTCAGGAACAGATCAAGTGGATGGCCCTTTCTACTGCAAAGACCGCGATAACTTTAATGCGGCACTGAGAGAAAAATTATGTAATTCCCACGCAGGAAGAGCGCATGCGATGCGCAATTACTGGCCAAGCACAAACCATACAAGTTGATATTATTGCGAGCAACCGACAGTTATAAATTTTATTCTAATCTTATATGATATGCCCCTGCTGAAATTACAAGGTAATCGGCGCAAATGTGTGTATTATTTGATTTCAACTTGGCTGATTTGAAATACATCAAGATAAGAAAATATTGTGTAAGTATTGGTGACTTTGGTAAGATAATAGATAACATTGAAGAATTAAGAACAAGGCCAGATGTCCAAAGCGTTGACGCGCAGGTCAGCAGGGGTACGAGATGCAATCCCCGGCCTGCAAGTTCCATCATAAGGAGCGCTTAGTCATTCTGTAGCAGCAGTGGTAATGCCAGCTGTAATTTGGGTACAACAGCACAACGCAGAGATTGAGAGTTAGGATGAGAAAGGAGGTGCTGAAAACTTATTACGGTATGAAACATTTCGGCAACGTGATGAACAAAGTCCTAAAATCACCACAATCTGCGGCACATACACCACGATAATGAGTTCGCTAGTTCCTCCGCAAAGGGTCAGAGCATGCCTTATCGAGGGCTAGAGGCTAGTGAAAGTTGATTGAGAATCCGTAATCAAATTTGGCACTTAGTACGTACACTTTGCAAATTATATCACAATACGGCCATTTCTCGGCACAGCCCCCCTGAACTGCCCGGCTTCTGACACGCGGGCATAAATAGGAGGTTGCACCCCAAAACCCGCCATCAGAGCAACCACGGAGCAATTCTACTGAGCAAATCACCCGGTGATGCTCTGGTGCTTAAGACAGCTAGTCAATTGTTGGTCAAATACTTAAGCAAATTTGAGCAATGTAGTCACGTGTAGTCAAAGTGTGGTCAAATGTTAGTCACATGTTCGGGGAAAAACAGCAAATACTGAGTAATGTTAGTCAAATGTTGGTCAAGTGTTGGTCAAGTTGTTGAGCAAATATTGAGTAATGTTAGTCAAGTTGTTGAGCAATTGGTAAGCCAAAAAATATTATATATTATCTATGGAATCGAAAAAAAAAGCATTTGATGAGAAGCAAACAAACGGAAGCGCTGTGACGCAGAGTAGTACCCACTAAGAACTGAGGTAACCCGCAGAGCAAGACCGCAAAAAATCCAAAAGGTAGCGGCTGGAAAGAAATTAGTTAGAACCACAAGAAGCAAAGGAAGAAAATGCTAGCAGATATCAGCCGAGGCTAATGCAAAAGCGAGTAAGGGCAATACAAATGCAAATGTGGCTATAAACACTCTTAAAAGTTATTTAGACCAAAAGAGTAATAATAAGTCCCCCTTGGAGGAATATCAAACACTTATATTATTTCTGGCGTATTATGCTAGGAGTTTGTTGATAACATGAGTTCCAAAGGGGGCAAGCCCCACAACCCGCTGCCGCCTCCACCCAACCAAGAGACACAACAATTCACAACAGCACAAAACTACCACTGGATAATGACATGTCCACAATCTAACTGACCCCGCTGAAAAATATATTTGCATTAATATAATCCAAAACTATTTGTTTTATCTACTATAAGGATTAGCATGCTTACCTTGACATAGATGATCAAACTACTTTGATCTTTTGAAGGAAAGAGCGAGCGTCTCAGATATGAATACCTTAATCATAAATCAATAAATCACCAACCTCAAAACCGGCAAACCCGCCCCTGCAAAGAGGTGGGGCAACCCGCACTATACTCGCCCCATTAAATTACCACCCACCCCAAAGAAAAGAGATTCCTCTCAGAGGGATGGCGCGGGAGGGCATCTACGTCAAGGTAATCATGCTAATCCTTATAGATGATAAACAAATAGTTGGCTTATCTTATGCGGAGTACTGGTTACCTTGAGCGTAGATGATGAACTACTTGCTCATATACGCTCAGTACAGACTAGCACCACTTATAAAGGCGGGGGTGAGAGAATTCTAGTCAGTGACGTAAAAATAGTGCGAAGGTTTGAGGATTTCCCGGACACGGAAAAAAAAAGACTACGCGGCAGTCGTAGCTAGGCTCAAAACCCCAACAGGGCTAGAAATAAGGACAGCTAAGCAACACAGCGCTAGGCCTCGGCGGCCTAGGCTAATTGCTACAAAATAAAACCATCTCACCGTATTGGCTACGTTTAGCTAGCCACCAAGCAGGAAAGCCGATGAGAAAGTGGTTCATCCGAGACCAGGTCCTTACGTAGGGTGATTGAAAGTAGTAGGGGTTCGCCACGACGCCGCTCTGATTACATCGTTCAAGCGAAAACTACCTTTGAAAAGCCCAGGGGGCCGACATTGACCTAGTAGAATGGGGCTGACGTGGACCGCGGGTAGCAGGGCCCCGACCTTTCAATAAGTTCCACCAACCAACCCGCCAGCGTGCTTTGGCGCTGCCCTATAAGGCTTTTGGGCGGGTTACAAAAGTGTTGAGTGTCGCCACGAACAGTTCTTGTACGCTCAGATTACACGTAAGGCACGAATGGGAACCTACCTGGGCGGACTTTGAGGACGAAGATATCGTGATTTATAGTTAACCTCAAAGGTGTCGGCGCGAAAAATTAAACCTTTCATTTTTCGCCAGAAAACCCACACTCTAAAATAAAGGATTACCCCATGCCGGCGGACAACACCGCCATGATCGCCTATCGCAAGTGCATGCACACTCCGAGCATCTTCGCCAGAAGCCAAGGCCACGAGGAGGGCAGTTTATAGGGTAAGATCCCTGAGCGACGCCGACGAAAGAGGCTCAAAGGAGCACCTTTAAGGTAGTCAGAAACCTGGTCAACTCCAAGGAGCGACCATAGGGCCTGGAATGAGGTCTAGTATTGACCATACCGTCCAAGAGAAGATTAATCCTCGGGTTATCACTGAGAGACGACCCATCGGAAAACCCTCGGTGAATAGCTCTTATCGCGGATTATATCCGCGAACCGTATCCGCCTGCAAATTAAGGTCGAATCTACTTTTCAAGAACTCCGCAACCTTATTTACAGGGGCACGAGTGGGGAGCACAAAATCTCTGTTTTTGCCACCACTAGGAAATACGGTGTGAGACGGTGAGAGTAAGTTTTGAGGTCGATTGTCGTCGACCCCCTGGCGACCAACGCTGCAGATCTCTAGAAAATCCCTCCTGCTTGGAGTTGATTTTCACCAAAGGCCATGCAGTCAATTGCAATTGGTCTACGTTGTGGAATTCTGGCGTCGGTGCCCTGGGATTCTGGAAGATCGGGAACCTGCGGTATAGGGGGTAGAAGTCGAGGTTTGCGACAAGAGCTTCCAGAAGGGTTGGAAACAAGAACTGTCTGGGCCCGCCAATGCGGGGAGCTATCAAAAGGAACTGTGCATTCGGAAGTCGAATTTTGTCCAGCCACTTTGGGGATAGAGGGAATGGGGGGAAACGGGTACGCAGTTATCCCCGTCAATCATAGGGTCTCTCCCCGGGAAGCAGACACAGAAGTTGGTTGATCTGTGCCGACGCAAAAAGATCGATACTGGGCTCGAACATCGAACAAAGATGTCTGAGCCACCTGAGAGAACAGCGCCACTCCGACGGAGTCTCAGAGGGTAGCGTGGAAAGATTGTTGCAAGGACATTGGTAACGCCCGGAATATGGACGTGCTACCAATAGATCCGGCGCTCTATGCACCAGATAGAAGTCGGCGAGTGTTATAGACAAAGCGTGGGGGAGAGAGTCCCCCCATGTTATGTTCAGATACGCACTTACGTTGAATTGTCGGGACTGCTGAACGAAACACGTGTGTCCCGAACCAGATTGCCCGTTCGAACTGATGGATGGAGAAGGTGAACCGCCCCATAAGTTCCGAACATGATATGGTTCTGAGATTCCTGGAGGAGACCACAGACTGTGAGCTCTGAATCGGTCTAGGTGGCCCCCCCCCCCCCATCTCCGTCCGGATGGTCCGTAGGGACGTAACTGAACAGACGGGGGAGAACGAGGCCTCTCCGACACGTTCGACGAATTGCCCACCACTCTAGTTCTGGGCGACTCAAGTCGGACAGGAATCATCCTCCAACACCTCGTGTAAACTCGGACGAAAATGACTGAGGAAATGGAGTTGAATCGCTCTTGTGTAACGGGCAGTAAGGAATCAGATCTACCATGCTTGCCATGAGCCCCAGTACCTTCAGCCAAGCCAAGGCTGGGGCTTGGTGCGAATCTAAAAGCATTCGCACACATGCGACCAAGGAGCTGATTCGCTCCGGCGAGGGATCAACTAACCTAGAGCCAGAATCCAGTCGAGCCCCCCAGATAAAGAGGCGAGTGGGACGGAACTAGATGGATTTCGTCCAAATTCACAATGAATCAACGTTCCATGACGTCTGAGCACCAGGCGCGTGTAATGGAGCGCCATCTCCGACGATCGGCTACTATAAGCCAATCGTCAAGGTGATGAAAAGAAATATACCCCGTCTCCGGAAGGAAAAAGCGCTCCCACCGCCGTCACCACTCGAGTGAAGAAGCGTGGTGCGGGGGGGGGTCTCGAAAACCGAAGGGTAAACAGCTGAACCTGTAAGCTTCGTTCTGAATTGAAACTGCAGGAACCGCTGATAATCCTGAGAAGTAGGGGAGTTGTAGGTTATGCGCTTTCACCATCCAAGGACGTCAGCCCCAGTTGTCGTGATCGGGGATTTGAGCACGGCGGTCAAGGTCTCATCCTGAATTTCTTTGGCCCTGCTAAACCTGTTGAGAGGCTTGAGATTCAGGATGGGTCGCCAATCCCCGTTTTTTGGGAGCTAGAAAGAAGCTCGGGACCAAAAACCGTTCGTGGTGTTCACAATGATTTAGCGATAATAGCGCCCTGTGAGAAAGCAGAGTCTTGGACTTCTCCAGTTAAAGCTCGTCTCTGAAGCTCTAAATCCACCGGAAACCTGGTAACACGATCGGTACCGTCATGAGCCCGGGGCGGGGAAGTAACTCTAGGAGCCGGTAACCACGACGAACCACTCGCATACCCACACGTCCGTGATGGAAGAATCCCACCCATTTGTCTGCGGAAAGTATGGATCGGTCGCCCAACGGAGGACTTTTTGCCCCGTGGGTCGGAAGAGCGGGTGAATGGAAAGCGACAACGGCACCTCAGACCCTCAAAACCTCTTCTGTGATTCCCACCGACCCTCTTGGGCTTTGGTATAGCAGCAGGGGTTGCAAGACGACTTCGGTCCAGAAGACTCTTGCCCTTGGTTCTGGGACCTCCAAACCTGTTCCTTCTTCTTTTGTTCTTGGATCAGTAGAAGAAGAAGGGCCACATCCCCTAGAAGAGGGGGCAGGAGCAGTTGTCTTGACTGACGATGGACTGCGCAGGTGTTGCCCATAGTGGTTTAGGCGTTGCTAGCAGAATACCCTTCAGAGGAGCAATAGACTGGCGCAGTTCCGATTCATTTCGGGCCTTGCGAGGCCAGACGTCGGACTGTCTTACAAAGGGCCTCCCCGAATAGTGTAGGCTGATTCAGGGGCACCTCACGTAACTTCGTTGCCAAATAAGCTCCCTTAGGCCTGCTCCAACTGCACGGCATGCATTCTCGGCGGCGTAAAGAAATGAATAAGAAGCCAACGAATCAGACTCCTGAAACCTGGCAATTGGCCATATCAGAAACCAGAGTTTGAGAAGGCAGGCTCTAGGGAGGGGACTAGAATCTCCCTCGCCACTTGTACTGCATGGGAGCAATGTAAACAAGTGGTTAGCAAGGTCACTTGGAATTGACCCCGACGAAGCAGCTGCGCCCGGTAATGTGTCAAGCGACCTAAGGAGTTCCCTCCTGCCAGAAAGGGAGTACTCTGGAGGCGATGAAAGAGAACCCGCCGGAAGGTGCTTGCTATATATTCATCCATAAGGAACTTGAGGAGGTTCATAATCGTTCTCCAGGAACCCGAAAGGACGGTGGAAAAAGACCCACAGGTCGAAAAAGTCGCACCCTGGAAGATAGCAAATGTATCAAAAGCTGAATGCACGTCATTGGGTACTGCGAACGCGGGACCTGTAAGGGAGCGTCCGCCATACTCCCAGCGGGGTGTAACTGGGATCATGACTCCGCGAGTCCTCCTCCACAGAGAGACCCAAGCGTACCGCCGCATTTCTCAAGTAAGGATACCCGAGAAGGCGGGGGGGAAAGGAATGTGTGCAGATTCGCTTCTCTTATCAGAAGCAGACTCCAAAGACACCGGTGGGGGTACTGAGTTGCTCTTCTTCCTCCTTCGATGAAGGGGAAGTATCAGAACATTCTCGACTCTGAAGGAGAAGAATTCTGGTCCTCTTCAGGCCCTGCACGGAGGATGTACAACTACGAGAACCACTCCCATGGCGGCTTTCGACGCTAGTACTCCGACCTTCGAGCCGGGCCTCCCGCTCCAAAACCCAATCTCTGAGAATGGTGGAGGGGGAGGGCCCCAGCCAGGCTAGCCTTGAGGGGGCGGGTAACCCTGGGGCCACCAAGCGCCACTGAATACCCTGAGGTAGGTAGAAAAAGGCCCTTGAGGCCAACCCACACTACCATGAACCATAGGTGGATACTGAGGAATACTTGTGGTCCAGGCCAAACTGTCCAAAATTATGGACGAAGGCAATGGATGGACGAACACCCTCCATTGGCCATTCAAGTCCACACCCCCATTCACATGACTGAGAAACACAGCCCACGACCTTGTACTGGATCTCAGTTGGGGAGCGGGTGACCACAAACTCTGTCTCAGGTGATTGACCGTACACGAATCGGACTAAGGGTTATAGGGACGGTCCAGTTCACCGGTTGCCATCAACAAAAGGCTCGCGCGCCTTGTAAAATACTACTCGGCTGTGCAGTGACAATACCACTGCATGAGTGTATGAACGAGGGCATCGAACCGAGGTCGTTGCCATAGAGGCAAAACAGGATTGAAAAAAGAATCAATCGGGCGATTGCCCAAAGCGTGCAACCCAGCCATGTTGGGAGTGAAGCATGATAAAGCGCGGCACAAGGGCTGAGGACCCCTCAAGGTTGAGGCTGACCTCGACTCAATAGGTCTCTAAGCCACACTGAAGTGGCAGGACCAGACACACTGCGTGGGTGATTGAAGTCGATTCAGATAGTCCAGTCGTATTGACCACCCCGGGGGTGCTCGCACAGACTGAGCTAAGCCAGTTGCCAATGACGCGAGGTCCAATGAAGCAACGGTCTGTCGTGATCCTAAAAGGGAACTTGGAACAGTCTTAGGGCATCAAGGTCGAACCCTGGGGGATCGGGCCTCCCTCAGAGAGGAAAGACTTGGACAATTTACCAAGGTAGAGTGTCTTTGGGGCTTCTCAAGAGGATTAGCAGCACGACCATGTGCTGAAATCAGCCTAAAAGAAGCCGCCCCGGGGGAACCACTCTCCTCCCTGAGGAGGAGCAGAACCACGGTTGTCTCGGACCCGCCGAAGGGGAGATGAGGACTACCCATGGGTGTGGAATCGACTCCGGCCGCCGATAGGAGGATCAACCCACACTAAGAGGGACTCGACCCGGCGTGACGTTGGGAACCCTCTAGCCTCCCCACACCCGTAGGAGTGGGGCAGACGGCAAGACGCGCAGAGGGATCCTGCACCATGTGCCCAAATCCCGCACCCAGGGGTTGGGACCCGGGGGTAGCGGAGGTGGAGCGTGATGAAATCTGCACGAACCGTAATATCATAACCCCAGATTACACAGAGCCTCCCGGCTCCTTTGGGAACCGAGGAAGCGACGACAGTATGTGGATGATCGAAACGGCCCTCCTTGAACCGATCGATCACGAGAGAGTGCCTCAAGGTTACGACCACCTGCGTAAACCTTATTTCTTTATTACCTCTCACCTTTACCTTTTTTCGTGCTTATTCGGGCGAAGACACAACGCCGACAGCAGAGATTGTTCCAGGCGATCCCAGTGGACAGCACTAAAGCTATACACAGGGGACAACACCGGGGATGCGCGGAAGAGAACAACGGCGACATATAAGGCAAAGGGGGTGGGGTCATCAAAATCAATTTGCGCCGCGCATTTGGAACAAAAGGCCATGATGACAAGAAAAAGGGGAAAATAACCGAGCCAATAAGTCTACTCGCAAGCAAAAATGGCTCGGCTAAGCACGACAGGTTAGTTGGTGGAAGCTATAACCGCCGAACTAAAAACGTGCCGGGAGGAAAGGGAAAACAGAGAAGTTTACTAAACTACGCAATTATAGCAACGTTACAAACAAGTCACCCCGAATATACTGACGACCTGAATGAAAACGCGTAGGAAGATACGTTTGTAATTGGAATAGGTAACAAACGTCTCTGTTAAACAATTTCAAAGATACCATTAACAAAGGAACGGTAATAAAGAACTGGTTTTCATTACATCCACCTGCTAAGGTTCGAAAGGGTAACGATTCCGCTACCCCAAACAAACGGCCGTTTGGAAAAGAGCCACCAAGAATCGCCAGAAAAAGTCCAACTGGGCGCTAAATTGACCAGAAAGTAGTGCCGAACAGTCCTATCAAATTAGCGCATCCTATCGGTTAGCAGCGCTAACAATTGTCACCTGCCAAAAAACCCTATCAAGCTAGAGCTAACTAGAAACGATACTGGTCTTCTTGGCTGTCAGAAATGTAATGGGGGAGTATAGGGCGGGGTGCCCGACCCGGCTTTGCAGGGGTAGGGTTGCGGTTTTTTGAGGTTGGTGATTATGATTTTATGCTAGTATTCATATCTGAGAGCTGCTTTTCCTCGCAAAAGATGCAAGATTTATATCTACGTCAAGGTAAGCAGTAATCGCAGATTAGATAGCGGATTCGAACACCAATACCTTGATGGAGATAATCACTCAGCTGTTCTTACAGGTCTAATTTGGCTAACTGTATGCTTGCGGAGGAAGGTTATTACAGTTAAACCAACCAAAACTTTGGCCAAGTATTGGATGTTAAAGCTGGGGGTCAGCTGGCGGTAAATGATTTGCTGCTGAATGACGCGAAGTTGGTTAGTGAAGCAAGGATTCTACCCGATAGTATTGTAACCGAGCACACCAATAAGCCTTAGGTCAAAAATAAAATATCTCTATAATATAAATGGCAGCT
>JAMKCH010001542.1:0-43989 GCA_023653785.1 Ophioderma brevispina
AGTTGACAGACGATCATGGCCTAAAACAGGCTTCGGTCCGGAAAATTGTGAACTAGCACAAAGATGTATCAGAGTCAGAAAGACTATAGTCCATGGGGACTCGGAACAAGATCAAAATTTCTCATTTCTAGACAAGGGAACTTCATAACACCATCAAATATTATTCAAAAGTAAACTGGAGGAAAACTATGGCGGACAATATTAGTTCACAAAAATTCAAAGTACTTTAAATGCCACTAGTTAGTCACTATCTAATGAAACTCAAAAGCTGGGAGGCAAAATGTGTTTATTCCTAATAAAATGCATGGAAAAGTAGTTTCACAAAAAACAAAATTATTTTCGTAAGGTTACTTGATACATTCAAGTAACTCTCCTTAAAAAATTTCTGATTCAAACAGCACAACACTGTGAAATATAACACTTATGCTGCATTTGATTCAGCTGCAAAATGTAAACAAAACATGTTCAAAATACCAAATCTGGTTCTGGCATTCGGTCCTGCTTTAAGAACCCTGGGACAATTGTCTCAACCTTACTGTAAGTACTCATGGGCAAAATGCTAATTATGAATTCACCATGGAGTCACTGTTAATAAGGGGTCAGCAGCCCTGAAGGGAACTCACATATATGGAACAACTTCAGAGAGTTTTAAAACCTGTGACTTGAATCCTAATTAATAGAATTATTCATTTAAATGCCTAATTCCGAATCAGTTAAAAGGCCTCTCAAAAACAAGAATATAGTCTTTAAAAAGACAACCATCGCTTAGCGAGGACATTAGGCATGGGTCGTATAGTGGGACACCCTAGCGTAACATCATGGAAAATCAAGCATATTTTCACAATTTCGATATTTGATAGCAATAGCAATTAAAAATGATGTCACAACCATGCTGTTAATACCCCTTAATTAAAATAAAAGTAATTAATCATTAATAAAGGGTTGAATTTGATTAAGTACTTGGATTTTATACTAAGTATAGGTATGGAAACTGGGCAAGAGAAAAAATCTCCATTCACAGTTGTTTGCATTTTTCAAACCATTGAAAAAATAAAGCATGTCAAAAAACCCAAATTTCCCATAGGACTTACCACAGGAGGCTGCACCGCGGCTCCTGCATCGCGGCGCCTCCCACAGAGTTGACTTTGTTATCATTTGCTGAATTAAAACGGACAATGATAAAAACGTGGTGAAAAATAAGCATTTTGAAAAGAAGAATAAATATGCTTATTAAAAAGAAGCCAAATTTATGACAGTTGAAAACAATTATTATTCTTGTAGCACTTTGCTCTAACTCAAAAGTTAGTGCCGATTGTAACGTCCTCCCCAAATCAGGTGTCCCACTCTACGTGACACATGACCATTCGTACTTAATATGTTAGTTGTAAATACTTGACATCATAGGAAAAACCTCTCGTATATTAGAGGATGATATAACCAACATGCAGTAGGTATTCAGGCATCACCTTTATTTTGAAATACCACGGGTTGGAAATGCCAGCCTTTATAATACAGCCATATCCATTTTCATAGGTGAGTGCCCTCTGTTATTGATTGGGGTAGTTATCAATCAAATAGATTATAAATTGTAAACACGCGTCCATTCCACCGAGATTACAAAATTCAAACTTAACAGTGAAACAGGTTTTAAACATTACTTGTCACTATTAAGGCATGAAGATCAAACTAACTATGGCACAGTTCAATAGCTTTCATTCCAACAAGTGTATTTAGAAAACAACACATGAGTGTTTGTGGATACAGCCGTCTCAACAAAAAAAATGGTACAATCAGAAAAAAAAAATTGGTTTTTAAATAGGAAAATTTCAAAATAAGTCACTCTACGTGGTATAATATAAAGAACAAAGACCAGGGGGCATGTACAAAAAACATGGCCTGGCCCACTGGCCTATTGGCCAATTGGCCTAAATAACAAAATAAGGGTTTGTTGCAGTATCTCTGCTCCAGGGACTTCAAGTATGTAGCTTGAGAATCCCACTATGAACATGGCCTCTACTAGCTTTTACTCTGTTTACCCAATGTACAGTGGGATTCCTGAGAAGCTAACCCTGTATTGAGGAATTTCTCTTTCCTATTTCTCTCCCAAAGGTATCACAAACAAAATTGCTAGTGTTTTGGGTGTGAAAAATTAGGGAGCCATGGGATTCAGGGTAGATGAACATGATGAATATTGGCAATTAAAAGGCCAAGAATAGTATGACTGGAGGCGAGGTTACATTAACTTTAGGCGAGTTACAATAAGAAGTTAAATTTGAATTATTGTAAGGCCAAAAAGGCTATTTATTACATATTCAGAGGAATGACCATTAAATGGTAAATAATTGTGACCATTAGGACCCAATCTGCCACCGAATATAAAACTCTATCATTAATGATCTGGTATTATAGCCTAAGATTTGGGGCTTAAAGAAGGAATTATAAATGTTCAGAGAATGCCAATTAAATCGGCCTAGATGACCACCCCAGACCAGAAACTGTGAACACTTCCATGCACATGACGCTCGGGTCAGGGTTCTTCTGACTAAGTTTGGCTGGACATCGGCCCAAAGCATTTCTAAGCAAAGTAGCAGTTAAGGAAGCCCTTACTGTATGTTAGCCACCTATCGGCCTAACCAGCTAACATAATCGAGATGAATGGATTCCATAAGTACCAATTAAACACATTTAAACTAATTCACTTAATGATCCATGTAACTGTGAAACAATTTAGAGCACTCATTTTTGGATAACTCAAAAGGGAAAAAGAAGAAAAAATAAATTTGAAATGGGGAAAAAAGAAAAAAAAAAAGTGAAGTGTGTGAAGGAATTTGTTGAATTCAGGTTAAATTTTATATCATCAATCAAATGTCAAATTAATTTAGATTGAGCCAAACTTTGAAATTTTACATCTGTAAAAGCAAGCTGTCATTTTGGAAAGGGGATTAAAAGACAGCGAAAAAAATGGTTCACACAAAAAAAATCAAAAAAAACCATGGTGGGACACATTATGGACAAAGCGGTAAGTTTTGATTGTAGGCCAAATGGGCCAAGGCCATGTTTTCAGGGGCCGTTTGTACCAGGCCCAAGACCGGGCTTTCCAATGGTATTTGTTTTCATCTTAATTGTCTTTTGGCAATCCAGAGCTATAATCAATTAGGCCGATTATCTACCAAAATCGATTTTGTGCCACTTTTTATGCATGGGCAAAGTTGCTTCGCCCAGTTATGCATTGCTGTCTCAAGCTCACACACGATTGCAACTTGACAAGAGCAAACAAAACCACAGTTTCAAGTAAACAAAAGAAGTCTAGTTTTATCGACTTAAGTTTTAATAGTCAAACATAATCAGTTCAATGATAAATAATCTTCTTTTCATAAAATAATAAAAACATACAAATATTGATTGCACGTCAATGAAACAGGACTTTGCATATTACACATGGAGATGCCAGAGGAATTGTAATTGCGACCAAAAATAAACCACTCCAAATCCAAAGGACATGGTTTAAAAATATTGCACTCATCTTTGTGCATTAACTAATTGTTGAAAGTCACCAAAAATAGTGAATTTGAAGCAAAAGTATCAAAGTGTTGGTAGGGATTTGGTTTCATGATGATACTTCAAGACCAAAAAACTCTCTCCTCCAGGATGTTGTACGCCGGCTGTATACGCTCATGGTTTTCTTCTAAGTTCTAACAAACAAAAGTAGTCGAAAAAATGTTATTCACTTATTCTTAAAGCCAGAGAACTTAATGGTCATAATTCCACATACGTAGCGTTTTAGGAGTTCTTTATGAAGTAATCCCTTTTACAGCTTTTCATATCTGTTCAAGTGTATGAATAACTATGTTTAACAAAATTCGTTTTCACCGTTTTCACTCAACCAGCAAGTGGCACAAACTCGATCTTTGGTTCCGCAGTATACTGCAGTTATCTCTGGATGAAATAGCAAATGAGATGAAACAAAAAATCCTGGGAAAGCCTGGTCTTTTCTCTTAATTGATGTACAAAACGACTTACTTTTGAGATATAATATTTAAAAAAATCGGTTTTTGATGTACCATTTTTGAGACAGGCTGTACATATATGATACCTAGAATACACAAGTTCAGTTCATGTCAATACATGTACAAAGTACAACCCCACTGAACTGTGACCTTAGTATATGAGCCAATTGTAACTCAAAGTTGTGCATCTGGGCATTGTACACATAATGGTACTATCAAAACCAGGGTCAGATCACCCATTACCTGTCAATGAACTGAGACGTATCACTGTGATGGGTGAGCTATCATCCAAATCAAAGTTTGTTTCTAGCTGCTTAGGAAATGTAATGAAAATTTTCCTGTAGGCGATACCATATCCTTAATTCGTAAAATCCCATTGGAACCAGAGGACTTTGCACCTGTACATGAGGGACAACCACCCAACTCTGTGCAGAACTGTGATATATTCTGCCAAAATTTGCTTGCTACACCATAGGCTAGGGTAACTTGCAATCGGGGGTAGCGCTGCATGTAAAAGTAAGGGGTCCAGTGGAAGAAAGGAAGATAATGGACCCCTTAACCCACCTTTAGTCTGAAAAACAAAGGGTCCAAACCAGAAAATAAGGGGTCCAAATGTGAATAAATTGAGAGTGGTTATAAAAATGTTGGTCTCGAACCATGGCATCATAACTTCCAATAGCTCCACGTCATGATCAGAAGTTTACTAATTCACTCCTTAATGAATGGGGCCAGTTGGGGGAGGATCTTTAAGTGTAAATCACCTTCAATTCAAAAAAGGTGCCCTTATCTCGACTGCCCCCTCAATAATGCCCAAAGATTGACAAAAACAAAAATCAAAAGAGAACCGGTGTGCAAAACCGGAAAAGAAACACTGCAAAGCAAAGAAAGAAGGCCAAACAGAATGATAACTTTTATCCAAAGAACAGTTTGACTAAATAATAATATGCTTACAAAGCTTTTTTGAATGTTTTATTTCAAAGTTTGCCCTTTCTCCTTTGCACCAAAAGTTCAAAGCATTTGAGGCAACATACACACAAAGGGCTTCACACAGGCTGTCATGTACTACACTTCTGTAAAAGTAGAATGTTAACACCCAAATTCAAAAAAAGAGAAAAATATTTTTTTACTTTGAAACTATACTCCAAATGGCAAATAAGCTCAACAGAAAAAACATATTCGCTACTAACAAATGAAGGGTTGCATTTTTTGAAAGCTTAAAAGGGATGGTGAAATTCTTGAGGAAAGTTCGCATCAAAATCACTATGTCCGGTCGCCGGTCGGGCCATTTTGGACTCCAGCATGGCAATGATGGCATACTCCTAGGTCATTACATAGTGTCATTCCGCTTGCCGCTCGGCGGAAAGCCGCTTGGTGGTCGCCGCTTGCAGGATTGAGCTATTATAGTCAAGCGGCGCAATTGCTTGGAACTACGTCCAGCGAGGCGGACCTCTAAAGTTGAAATCAAGTTCAATCAAGAGATTTGCCGCTTTGGGAAAAGTGGGCAACCCGAGAGGCAGGAAGAGATCGATTTATCGGCTTGACGCCTTGCCGCTTGGGTCACGCTAGCGATTCTGACATTCTTGCGTAGATGACGTTAAATTTCATTAATCAGAACGGCAAAGCGGTAAGCGGCATTGACACTATGTTGCCTTAAGTATGTCAAGAATTGTTTCCAGAATGGTTTGCCGTTTGCTGATTGGTTGAGCTGTCATTATGGAAATTTGGTCAGCAATAATTTTTTTGAGTGGCTAACCCAGTTCATCGGCAAAACATCAAGACAGATGTATGAATGAAGAACCTGTGATGGATATCTAGCAGGTACGGCAAAGAAGATCAGCTGAGACAAACTGCGCTTGCAAAAGATTGAGTTTGTGAATCGGTACACATGTTTTATCTCTGGAAGAAGTAAATTTGGGAGGTTTCAATTCCCACATAGTAAAACGGACGTGTGTGGTTTGGCTGAGTCACGTTGAATTTTTCGACCCCCAAAACCCCCTCTGATTTTTATGAAATTAGGCGTCCATTATTAGCTAATTTCCAAAATCGGCGTCCAGGACACAGAAACGCAGAAAAAAAAACGCGACCCCAGCTTGCAAGTAGTGGCTTTCTATCTACTCCGATTTTAGGACCATCTTCGAGGAAAATAGGTACCATGAAAATAGCATTTTTCCAAATCTGTACAAGGAAGTGCATTATTCTCCATACCTCCCTTGATCAGTGACGTCAACACGTTCAGGCAGTTAGTTGTGGTTGGTGTATATTTTGAGGTGCTTTTACGCTCGAGTGCGTATGTCAACGCTTGAAGTAACGCGTGTGATTTAATGCTGCGATATTGCCATACACACTGACGTACTGACTCGAGGAAGATAAAGCACTATAGGAGAGTGCCTCTTGAAGAACCTTTGAACTTGATGTATTCTAAAATGTAATAGAAACATCCGGTTAGGAACTTGCACTACTATGACTTACATGTTTCTATGGCCAAAATTTTACACTCTCACCTGAACCAAGTCCCCCTTTTCTGGAAAGATCCACAATCAGGACTTTAAACCAGGTTCCCAAAAGCTACATGTATGGTTAAATCACAAAAGTAGCATTTAGTTAATTTCATAAGTTACCGAAGAGCACTAATCATACAGTGCTGCTACAGTGCCTTTGTAGATTTGTGCTACTCAGTAAAATTTTAATAACCTTAACTCCCTACCTACTCCTGCGGCCTTAACACCAACAGCCACTAATAGGCAAAGGTAAGGAATCACTATCCCAGTAGACACTCACAGGCACTTGTGCATTTAAATGCTGACCTGGTCTTTAACCCGCATTTAAAATGCTACAGTGTATTAACCCCTATACTATTTTACCTGGAAAAAACTGTTGATGCCTCACAGACAGGCATCAGCACTTCGGGTTTCTTAGGCATAACCCCAGCAGGCACTCATACGGCATTCACTATTCCTGCAGGAATAATGCCCAGAGGACTTCGACTTATATAGGCATTTAGCTTCTTTCCGCCTTTGTTTTGGGGCTTGTTTTAGTCGCTAGCCGTTAAACAAACTTTGTGAATACAGAGTGTTTCATGGGCATTCCAGCTGGCAGGCATTTCTTTGTAGGTTAGGAGTTGGATTTTTTTTATATTTGATATTTTGTTTGCCTCCAAAGGTAAACAAACCCAGAAGCACTTACTGTATCCGAGTAATCACTTCCTTGAGGGGTACATGTACTCCCAGAGGCATTTTTCATCGCATTCAGGTTCCTTTACGGTAAGGCCGGGCTAAAAAAATTTTTTGATTGGCGTAACCCGACCGACCTATTTTTAACCGCCTACCCTAAATATTTTTATTTTTTTGTGTGCCAAAAACAGTTTTAAACCAACCACGTAAAACAAATATTTTCATATGTGAGGGTTTTCTATCATGGTTTTACTTATATATTGTCATGAAAACTCTGAAATGCAAAAACAGAATTTAATGACTCATCCTTCGGTACTCTAACGGATTGCAGGACTTCAAAATGACAAATCCAAAGATGTGTTACGAAACGAGAAGGATTGCCATTTGTTTTTGTATGGTGTCATATATTTTTGTATTCTGGTAATGTGAAACATAAAAAAAATCCGAAACCTACCTACCCTGATAGTTTTTTCTATGTTATGCCAATCAAACAATTGTTTTTTCTATAGGCCTATTAATCAGCACTGGCCTTTTTTTTTTGAAGCATCAGCATTCAAAAAAGCATGCTAGCCTATATATGTGGGATTCAGACTCGGTTTTATATGGACGACATTCAAAACATTTTGGTCTGTTATCACTATCAATAATCCATACTGACCCGAGTATAGTCCTCACGCTCGATTATAATCCCACCCCATATTTGAAAGAATCTGAAGAATAGCAGAAAATCCTATTATAATCCCACCATAATTTTTTTTTGCGTGGAAGGCAATAGATTACATGCAATTTTTGTGCAATCATTACTGTTTTTGTAGTGTCTTCCAGTGAGGTTTCTTTACAAAATGAATAGTTATGCTTCAGTTTCTTTTACAGGTCCCTTTATTGATCAACACACCCTCATTCCGACCTTGAAATATCTGCCCTATATATAACTAAAGCTCAGTAACGGTAGTTGGCAAGGACTACTTTTATAATGGACACTGGGTAGGTGTCTGCTGCTTTTAAGTGCCATCAAAATTTTTTCCAAAGCAATCTAAACAATAAAATCACATATCTAGAATATTGGGAAATATCAAGAATGTAAGCTTTATACCCATCATATTCCTTGCGGTTATTTGTATTAACCCTAACCCGGACCGGGTCTTTTTGCCGACCGACGGCCCAAAAATGCACGAAGGCAATCTATTTTTTATTTTTCAACGGAAAAAACGGCCCGATGCAATGAGAGCCAAAATTGCGTTTCATTGCATCTCGGCCGTTTTTCTTTTTTTTTTCTCACCCGGCACAGGAAAATAGCGTAAAGTCGATAACTGCCCAGATGCAACGAAAACATCGCGTAATTTTCCCGGAGGACGGCACAGATGCACCGAGGACACGCGTCATTTTCCCGTACGACGGCCAATGCAACGAGGACATCGCTCCATTTTCCGGAAAGACGTCTCAGATGCAACGAGAACTCCGCGTGGGCGAATGCAATGAGAACAGGGATATAAATAAATAAATAATGGATGCGTACGTCACAAAACTATTTGCATGAAATTCGTAGCATATAGTTCGCCAGTCCTTGAGGGCGCTATTTACGCTAGTCATAGTCGGGCATGGGCGCTAATTACGCTACGTCATTTCCGGTTACGTCAATGAATGCGTTTAAATAATTTAAAAAGTAGCTTAGCGAAAATGGTGGCCGCTATCACCATCGACATCGAATTGTCTATGGGCATTTTGTACCATGTCCAACCCGCCTGATGAAAAGCACTGCGCCCTTCTGCGGGCAACCCGTCCGAAAGGCATTGAAAAGCATCGCATCGTTTTTCCCGGGAATGACTCCCAGATCAACTAAGAACAAATCGCGTCATTTTCCGGGAAGCCGGCCCAGATCCAACAATGAACCTCGCGTCATTTCAACCGGTAAACGGCCCCGATGCAATGAGTCCATGGAGTCAGTTGTGCGACCAAATAGTTGTTGACTGCCGAGAATGCAACGAAAAACATTTTCCTCCCTCCGTACGGTACCACGTTTTCGTTTGGCTCTCGATTGCATCATCAGCCTTGTTAGGGTTATTATTTCAACTTAATCCCTTAATTGTTTATTCAAAACTTGATTTTTACTCTTGAGAAGTCACACCATATGGGGATATAATGGAGGTTCAGATAAAAATTCCTAAATTGAATACAACATAATCCTTTCATCTAAACTCTTGGCTGGAAATAGGTCCGCTGAACCTGCCAGTTAAATAAATGGAAAACGAAAACCTACAAACTGAAAACAAACACACAAAACGCTACCACAAAACAGGACCTCAGATGACCTTTTACAAATTTTTCTATGACCTTTGACATCATGCCCATCTGAAGGAACTGTACTGCTTGCACCTACCCAAGCTAGTGTTAAATCGTACTTCAACTTTTTTGAAGAGACGTAAAACTGGCATACATGATCGTACATGCGCCGCTATCCCGCCCAAATAAAAAATCCCCCTACTGCTTTTCATATTCTCATTTGCGACAACAAATTGTTCTCGGGGTAATCCTGTTTGCCTCCAATCAAACCCAAAGGCAATTTTCTTCATTTGCGTGTGAGCCCTCCATTTCAGTGATCATTATTTGTTACCCAGTTGATTTTGTTAAAGCAGCACTGGCACATTTTCACAATATGAAATTTTCTTTCTTCAATTTGCTTCTCATGATAAGTCTAGCCATAATTTTAAAGAATACATTGACACATCAAAATAGCATGCTCAGAGTAGGTACGTTATAAGCTAACTTTTAAGTTTTCATTACTTTAATCAATACATGTGTATATTACATGAATATTATACACTCGTACTCATTGATATTAAAACCAAAAGGTCACAGATCGTTCAAACTGTGGCATGTCCCGTGGGAACATGCATACGACAATGGTTTCAGAATGACTGAGGTTTTAGTGCCAAATGTGAAAAAAATCATATCAGAGGAGCAAATATTACTATGTTTAATTTTTTAAGATTTCATTGTAGGGGTTGTAAACTTGTTCTAATTATGAATTTTTAATCAAAAAACGCTGTATCATACACCATTTTGCTACGAAATATTGATTTGTGGCCAATTTTATCCGAAAATCGCACTTTTCGAAGTGACAAAATTTTCACCTACCAACTTTGAATACTACAGAAGTCTACAATATACATATGACCCTTTATAATGTTAATAGATCAGTGTAAAGGTAATTCAGCTTATGGATTCATATTGTTTTTAATGAATTATTTCATAAATTTCACACCAAACATTCAAATCGACATGTCCCGTGAACAAACGACATTCAATTAGCACTTTCGACTCAAGATTATCTTGCACATCACATCTCTTGAAAGGATGGGTCTACAGTGATGATTACCTGTCATTTAATGCAGATTTAATGTTATGCAAATGAGACACTTAATGTTAACTGGTTAGTTATTCAACATATTTTTAAAAATATTACCAAAATACAAAAATGTTTCCCCCTACCCACCCCTTGATTTTTCAAGTGCGTGAAAAATATTGGTTTTCAATACCAGTTGAATTATCGAGAAAACTAAAAGAGCTATAGACTTTCAAATTTAATCGACTCGATTAAATGGCCCACAGCGTCCCTACATATTTATGAAATTAACTTTTTTTACACCCTGTCAAAAATTTTAGAAATTTTTTTTTTTCAATTGCGGAATCCAAATTTGAGACCTAAAATTGGCGTTTCGGGAACCCGCGAAAAAAACCCAAAGGTGAGATGTGAAAATTAATCGATTATGCCCAAAAACATCTCACAGCGATACCGAGCATCAATGAATGACAGTAAACCTATAATATGGATGCCATTCAAGACAACAACAACACCTTTTAAGCCCTTATATATTATTTAACAATAGAAATTGACATTAACCCCAACCAGGACCGGGTCGTTTTGCCAACCAACGGCCCAAATGCAACGAGTGCCATATTTATTATTACCGGCCCAGATGCAACGAGAAACAATTTTGCGTTTCATTGCATCTCGGCCATATTTCCCGGCACAGGAATAAGTAGCGAAAGTCGTTAACGGCCAGATGCAACAAAGAAACATCGCGGAATTTTCCCGGAACGACGGCACAGATGCAACGCGGAACATCGCGGTCCTTTTCCCGAAGACGCCCAGATGCAACGGAACATCGCGCATTTCCGGAGAGACGTCCAGATGCAACGAGGAAATCGCCTTGCAATGCATGAGAACCGGGATCATAAATAAACTAAAGAAATAAGGATGCGTACTGCACACGATCTGCATGAAATCTGTAGCTTATAGTGCGCCAGTCGGGGTGGCGCTATTACGATACTCATAGTCGTGCGTGGCACTATTACGCAACGTCATCTCCCGGATTACGTCATGAATGCGTTGATGCATAATTAAAGTAGCTTATCGGAAATGGTGGTGCTATCACCATCGATATAGAAATTGTCTATGGGCCATTTGACACAGTGTCACCCGGCCTGATGAAAAGCATGCGCCTTCTGCGGCAAACCGCCCGAAGGGAAGTGAAAGAATCGCATCATGTTTACCGGGAATGCGTCACAGGTGAAACGAGGAACATCGCGTCATTTTCCGGGAAGCGGCCGATGCAACGAGGAACATGCGTCATTGTTCCGTAAAGACGGACCAGATGCAACGAGGAAATCGCCATCATTTCCGGAAGACGGCCCAGATGCAATGAGGTTTGGCACTGAGAGTCATTGCGACAAAAAATTAGTTCTTGACGGCCGAGATGCAACGAGAAACATTTTCCGACGGTACCACGTTTGCGTGGGCTCTAAATGCGTCGGGCGCGTTAGGGTTAAAGGAACGCGGGCCATTTGAAAAAACAGGCGCTCCAAGATTGCAAAAATCGATATTTTTGATGTTGTAAAGCTTTAATTAAAAGCCTTCACCCGAAATGATTATGACCAAATCAGCTCCTTATGGGTAAAACAGAACGATTTTAAAATTTAACGTCTCCGGCGACATTAATCAGCTGACGACGAAAATGGCATTAAACACAAACACACGCGCCGTATCCGGGTTCCCACCGCTATGCACATGTGTGAACCGGTGATAGAACCCTTTGTGGTTTTAATAACGGTGAGTACGAGTAAAATATTCATTAATAGACACATTTGTTGATTAAAGTTATGGAAACTTAAAAGTTGGCCTAACAAAATACATGGAGTCTTTATCCTCATATCAATGTCCCTATCGGTTTTGGGGTATGTTTTTTATGTGTAAAATATATCTCTGTTCTTCCAATGGCTAGACTATCTTTGTTCTTTTTTCAGAGCAATGAAGAATTTAAGATTTTGTGAAATTGTGCAGTGCCACTTTAATACAATGTTGTTTATGATATAAAAAAACCTGGAAAAGGGAGATCCCTGTATTAAAAATACAAGAAGTAACATGAAAGCCAGCCACCAATACTTTGCATGACAGGTCCCCTTAAGAATTGGGATTTTTGCGGGAATCCCATGCTGGCATCACATGACATTGGAGTTTGACCTGGTTTGCAAGCAAACATTTTTATCAGTATACTTTGGTAAATGTGAGAAGTAGATTGAAGTGCAATGGAAAAATCTTTCTTTTGATTATGGAAAAGAACTTTCCATAAATAAAAAAGCAAACAATGAAACTGGCTAATAAGATATAGCCTAATAAATGGAATATCACGTGGCCAATTCATGTTATATTTGGTCAAAATGAAGAAAAATAACCCTCTTAAGAAAACTTAAACTTGTTTAACTTTTATATCAATAACAGGATCTTCACAATAAAACAAAACTTCCATGTATTGAAAATCTTATGTACTGTGAGTCAGGCTACAATATCTACATTTGGACAATACTACAAAGACAAATGACGATTTGTCATTTGTCTTTAACATTATATTTAATTTGCCACATTAAATAAGAAACATAATTTATAAAGGCAAGGGCATGATCATAGTTTTGGTTGACAAAATATCTATATAACAAGTATTAAACATTTGTTAGTTTCAATCAACACAAAACAAATATGTTCTGGGGATGTTTGTTCATGAAAAGGATTTTGACAAAAGGTGTTCAAGATAATATATCCACACTTGCGTTCCTACGAAGATGAAAATGGATTGAAACATAACCCTTGCTAGTTGAAAGCATAAAAATTGAAATGAAACCAGTATGGTCAAGTGGAAAAACAAAAATGCATCTTACTATGGAGCTAGCCACTGAATGTCCAAATCAAGGACAAATCCCAAATGTGAATTGGAGAGTGATAATTGAATGTTTAACAGAAACTCTCATCGTACCCTAGATAAAGCCATGAATTTACTGCAAAGTGGTTATCAGACAAGGCTGCAAATGCAACGCCGCGCTAGGCCAGCCACATTGAGAAATGCACAGCTTTCAGCTTTCACACAGCATGCATCTACATTTGTAGACCAACAGACAAATTCACGCATAATCTCCCACCAACACAATTATGACCAAAAACACAAAGGCCAAACAAAGCCCCAAAACGGGCAACATCTGCTCAGAATTTGCAAAATCCACAACATAACTTTTCAATGAAATGTCATTACCTTCATACCTGCGAGTTTCAAAAGAATTGGACAAGACATGAGAGACTAGTTCATGAGATATTTGGTTTCCTACTCTAATTGCTACGTGATGCAATGAGCCTATATATTTAGTGTCACAAATTAGGTTTGTTTTATTTGGTAAAATTGGAGTATTTATATTTGTGTGTTAATTCTAGGCCCCCCTCCCCCCCCCCGAGATGGTCAATCTCACCTGCTATTCCTTGGTGCTGACCTCTTTCTACTGATCAAACTTTTTCACCTCTTGCCCTAGATCAATCTCTTTCCTTCTCTTTTCTTCTTTCTGTGCCTCTGTTTTTCTATTGTTCTCTTCCTCCACGATGTTTCATTGATCTTTTTTTCTTTCCTTGTGATTGACATCTTTGTTGTGTCCTTTGTCTGTTGTGTGATGTTGGCTTTTAGGCAGTGTGTGAGCGGGATGCTGGAAGTGAATGATGTGTGGTGATGGATGTTTGGACCAACCTTTTTTGACTTGTGTGGAGATTTGAATGTAAGGTGAAATGTTGTTGATGCCATGGAAGTTATGTGCTATAAATTGGTGTTGCATTTATTTGCAAATTGAGAAAAAATTATAATTAATCCCCTGACCAGAGTTGCAATTTAGTTAATTTAGGAATTGTTTAGGTTAGAGAATGTTAGTGTAGCTTAAGTTGACTTTTCAGCATGAGTTAAAATTCAGGGTTTAAGGCTTTTTGGCATAAATGTTGGGCCTGTGATTTGAGCTGTGCAATGCTCCGCGTGGTTTGATGGCGTTTAATTTTGATTGTTGAATTGGAAGGAATTTAGTGTTTGGGCCACACCCTATGAATTCGGGCGTCCTCGGCGAAATAAACTGCATGTTGGGGGATGTGTGGCAAAAGGCGAATTCTCCCCGTTGAATTTTGTAAAGTGTAGACTCAAAAAGTCTGCAATTTTTGTCATGTTGTGTGACAAATATTGGCTGCGTTGCAATCGGTGACAATTCCAATCGTGGCTAGGTCATGTTTGTCAGACAGTTTCTGCAGGATTAAAGGGGTTACAGTTTTTTTCATATTTCTAATCGCACAGTTTGGCATTGCTCACTCGTCCCGATAACCATAGATTCTCAGGTGTTAGGTCACGAGCTGTAAACATCTAATTTATGGTGCTTTGGGTAGATGCATTTGCGGGTTCAGTAAACAAACACACTGTATGGGTCATGTGCCATGCCTGACAAGGGGGCTGTCTCAAGTCCATGGCTGGTGCATTGTACCATTCATACTTGTAATCTTTCAAATAATCCGGTCGCAGTTTAAGCTAAACGTTCGCTGTGTCACACCTGCTCAACAGGTGGTGTCACTGTTTCAATTTTAAGGGACTTTGCAGGGTGGGGTCAAATTCTGAAGTGCGGGATTTTGTGGTTTTTCTTAGGGGGTAGGTTTTGTTTATTATTCAGCTAAAATATTTTGGGGGATAATGTTCTTTTTATTTTTTTGTGCATTTTAAGGGTAAATTTGTCTGGGGTGAAATCGAGCCTTCTCGCCTGGTCTAAGTCCATTGCACAGTGTTTTGCGTTCAATGTAACATGTTTATATGGCTGTGGCAGAGCCGGGAGTTGTGGCAGGACTCCCTCCTTTTTATTTGTGGCGTTAGCGTCCGTATTATTGGAGACGTAGACAAGTTGAAGTGAGTGAAGCGGAGACTTGTCAAACTCTCACTTGTGCTTTATTTCTGTTCTACATTAGGACAAGACTCATTTTGAGTTTATTTATTTGAACTTATATACGGCCGACTTCAGGGAAAAGGTGACGATGAAATTTATACACATGCCCATTGGGTTAAATTTATTGGATGTAAATGGGTACGAAGTCCTGGACTTTCGGGTTTGCTTTTCTGCAAGTTTTGAGTTATAAAATAGGGCTCCATAGTGTGTGGTGTGACTCTGCAGTTGAAAATCAAGTGTTTGAACTCAACATGTTAAAAACGCTTGTCTGCCGTGTTGATAGAATGCAGAAAGATTAAATTTGCGTTCGCAGTGCTTGCAAATGTCGGTCATTTTTGTAGGCCTATGCTGCTGGTGATGCACAGACTTGCAAATCATTTTTGAATAGTTGTATTTTTTTGAAGGCTTTTTTTTTCGAAAATTTGATGTGAGTTTCATGTTTTTGTGACTTCGGCATCGTGAGTGGCTGGGTAATTTTGTAAATCGACCCGCTCCACGATCGCATTGGTAGTTTTGGTTTTCACTTAAAAACTGTGGCGTTTTGGGTGGCGGCTATGGGCCAGAAATGTAAAAAGAACCCTGCCATATTCCCCCTGCCCTTTGGTGTTGCACTGTGAAATTGTGTAAAAAAAATCACACGGCTTCCAATGTGGTGTGGCATGTTAAAGTTGCGTGCACGAGCCTACAATGTGCAACGAATAACTGCCACTAGGCCGTTAGTAATTTAGTTGTTTTAAGAGGTACATAAAATAGGATATTAGTTTAAGGGCAGGCTAGGAGAATAAAGAATTTGTCAGCTTGGTCAGAAGTTGTTTGATTCAAATTTAAAATTTGAATTCAATCACAATTTTAGCCACATTGTACATGCTTGTTTTGAAATGTTTTGGTGTGTAATTATTATTTGGATCCATTTTTTGATGTTCATCTCAAGACCTTTTAAAATGAAAAGCTATGTGATAGTTCCGCTGCTCATGGCTTTGTTGTCATGGCGCATCTGTACCGTGTCATTTTTGGCTTGCTGATGGTTCCGACCTGGTCATGATTGGGCAGGGCTGATTATTTCAATTTAATCCGTGCAATAGAAATTAGAACTGTTAACTAATTAACAAGATTTGTATGTCTTTGAGAATACAAGGTATTTTTAGTGAATCGTTTATTATTATCAGTCAAATTTTTCTGGCTTTAAAATTCTAATGTTTCGGGGAAAAACTATTCCGCTACATTTCTTAACCCATATTCCCTGCCGTATCGCCCTCCGCTTCGTCCGTGGAACAATGAGCTAATAAAATTACCATTTTTGTCAAACTGCAAAATATTGAGTAAATTTTTTTTTTCAAAGCCCAAGTTAATTTCAGCAAAAATACCATAGGTTTTCTATGGGACTCGGTATTACGCAATACCTCAAAATGCGATATCTCAGAACGCATCCAACATTTTACATTTTTTACTTCAGATTTGGATTCTACACAAAATTAACTTAGAAAACATGCTTGTTCATTGTTATAGCACCTTCACATTTTTACACTTTTGGCAGTAAAACCTTTTAAGTCAATCTGAAACCATGTCATACGGCGTGCGTTTTCTTGTGCTAAACGCCATTTCCATCATCTGCTGTGAGAATGTGCCGGGGTGACATAATTATAAAATCGTTCTGTTTACCCATAAGGACGCTGATTTGGTCTTAATCATTTCAGGTGAGGGCTAATGCATATAAGCTTTACAACCATGCAAAAATATCGATTTTGAAAAATCTTGAGGGTGCACTATTTTTCAATGTGCCAGTGTCTCTTTAATTTAAGATATTTGATATTGAAAATTAAAAACACTGTTTACCTGGCCTTTGTTGACCATTGACATTTTCTTCACTCATTAATGTGTAAAGAATCTGTCACACAACATTATCTGATCCCAACATAGTTCCACATTGGACTGTATTGTGAAACAAACATACCAGTGTAATACACACCATTTTCCGTTCTTAACAACAACTCATTTGGAATCATAGAGCAGGGGTTCTCAACTAGTCCTTACAATGCGCCACATAAATGAAAAAATGTAGGGGAAAGTGCCAAACTTGCCTATTTCTCAGTGTATTCCCAATGTATTCTGTTGTTAGGAGTGTACACAAAGCGCCAATCGGTACTTGCCAAAGCGCCAAATTTGGCGCGCGCGCCGCTAGTTGAGAATCCCTGTCATAGAGGAAGACATTCACAAGACAAGGTTTTATAATTTATAAAGTGACGACAACAGGATCAACTACAAAAGAAGATTCAGAAAAATACTCAACACAAAACAAGGAGTATCCTAAACGATTATGGGTCCACAAACTCTTCTCTTTACAGCAAAATCCGATTGCCGACATTTCAACAGTATAGTTACTTGCGGTATCGAGCAATACATGTTGGTTTTAGTACAAAGACTATCTCTCGCATCACACCAGAGTTTTTGGCCCGAAGAAATGGTCCCGGACCAGATATTTTCAACTTGTCTCATAGCGGCGCTATTCATTTTATGTGTGCGCTTTATTCCGTTAATGTATTTAAGTATTACAAAAGAGCGATGTTGTGCCGGCTCGGTACTTTTATCTTAGAGTTAAAGATTGCAATGAAAACATCAGAGTTGGCGATTGAAATAGAAAATAGTACATGTAATAATAGCCGCCTTTTGAGATAACTGCTTATGGTCCTAGTTCTGCGAAGCATAACTCCACATTATGTCTTTAACATGTTGTCATTAACAGATGTGGAGTTATGCAAAACCACATGGAATACCTTTCCCCTGTTACCTACCTCAACTTTGTCGATCTCAAAATCCCTCCAAATGTACGATATATCCCCGTTTTCACTATCAAACACAACTTGGGATCCTATATAATGCGATGACTTATGTGAAAAAAACCTTAAAACAATTAGAAATTAAAAATTTTGAAGAAAATTGCGACTACAATCACTTCTGCATGAGAAAGGTTGTTTGTCCGGAAAATGATTGATTTCTACTTTTTTTAGACAAATTTTTGAGGATTAACTATTTCAAAAGGTACATTATTATCTAAGGAACATATATCAACTCGATTCTGAATTGCTTTTGATATTTTGTTCGTCTGCAGTCTGCAAAGTTGGCTCTTTGAAATGGCCTGCTCATGCTGGTAACAGGGGAAAGGTATTCCATGTGGTTTTGCATAACTCCACATCTGTTAATGACATGTTAAACACATAATGTGGAGTTATGCTTAGCAGAACTACTTATGGTCCTGGACCATAATATCGGGCCAAAATCTCAAATATGCCAGTGTTCCCAGTAAATCGAACCAAAGTTCAAACAGTTGATTGCTCCGGCGAACTTAAATTCGCACAAACAGCCCAATTTATCCGAACCTTGAGAGCTCGCCCGTACATCGCAATTAGCCCAATAGTCAGTATAATGCGAAAAAAGGGTAATTTTGAAAACACGGAAACCAATTTCTGATGGACAGACAGCTGGCGGACAGGAGTAAACTTAATAGTCTCCCGACCTCATTGAGGCAGAAGACTAACAAGCAGCGGAAAGACTTCCATATGTACCCCCCTTGTATATATTTACATGATACAACATTTATTTTAATTTTGGCCTTGTTTAATCAAAAACGGAATAAACAGCTAAAATAATTAAATTTTATGTTGCATGTAAATATATGAGAGGGGGTACATATGGAAGTCTTGCCAAGTCCCAAAACATTATGTGCATCAGCTATGACATTTTTGTGTAGCCTTCAAATTGCGACCACTGACAACATCACCTCAATCTTACCTGATTCCTATTCAAAGCTTCACCGGTGCTTTCACGAAACACTCTTCTACCTTTAGCACCAGTAATATCCAATTTTAAATGTGTGAATGACTTAAAATAGCAATACAAAATCGGGACTTAGTCACCGGTCAGAATCATACAAGTCTTAGAATTTCATTAAATTTCACTTCAAAAAAGAGTTGAAGATATTTACAACTATCATGTTGTTGATAACACTCTAAGGAATACTTTCAAGGTGGAATCGGGTAATATTTATTTGCGTGAAGCGTGAAAATTATTGGAGAATGTGAGACAAAAATTTTGTCATATCAGTTACACACTATTTTGGCACGACTCCTCCTTTGATTAAGTTAATGGCATTATGATAATTACATATGGAGTCATGCTCAGCAGGACTACAATCGGTACTTGCCAAAGCGCCAAATTTGGCGCGCGCGCCGCTAGTTGAGAATCCCTGATGTAATGTAAGATTCATTTAATTAAAGAAAACAATGCAGTCACATCTAATATTAATTACCCCATTCATTAAAGATTAAGAGGGGACCAAAAAGCAGTTAAAATTCAATTTTTAAATAAATTGCTTCATTCATGTTTAGATGATTTCAATCCAAAACACATTTTTAAGGGAGCTATTCGACCTTCATGCTAATTATTAACTTGATGCTCAAGTAATTAATCCTATGTCTAGGGACATAAAGACAAGATCACCCAATTAAACAATTTAAACAGATATATTTTCCAAAGTGGCAGCAAGTGTGCAGATGTGTCCTTACCGTTTCAGCATCCGCAGCTGAGAAAATAAAACACCTGAAGTTGGCATCACTGTCTGCTCTCCACAAATACCCAAACTCTTCTTGTCATGTCCACGGCAGAATCTGGATATACAAGTTGGAGTGTGATGGAACAATATCAGTCCCTGAGATTCAGATATGCCAATAGCACCTTTACCAGAAATCTGTAAGAAAATTTTCTGTTCATGTTTTCTGTCCCTGCGTTTTTCTGCAATGATCCAGGGTAACATCGGTTGTGTGATGCGTTTATCTAGCATAACATCTCCACAGAAAATAAGTCCAAAATTATAGATACACATACCATCTTTGCAGATGGAATCCTTTATTATACCTCTCATACCGGAAGATGGGGAAGTTGTTTTGGCACTCTCTTTTCCCTCTTCTCCAACTCTGGTGAACTTCTTCTTCTTGTTCAAGAAGTTGTTGTCACCTCCAACAACTTCCGAGTTCTCACGCGCATCAGTTTGTGAATTCACCGTAGACAACGGTATCGAATTTGGTCGTGTCACTGGAATGGTAGAACATGATGGAGAAATCGCGGAAGCATTTGGAATGTCGTGATTGTTATTGTGCACATATTCTGATTGCATAACACTCGGCATGCTCGGTGGACTTCCGACAATATCAGAGTGTTCGCAATCGGCTAAACCTAGACCACTGTCTACAGACGCATGTTTGCTTGACTTGCTCCTGTCACCCATGCTTCCATCCACTGAATGAACCCTGACTCACTTCTCCTTCTGGTTTTCACACTGGTCAAGCCTGTCGCGGTTAAAAATAGGCACACCACGACGGGGTTTTACGATGATTCATTGGACCTCCGACTGTACTTTGACGTTTCTGAAACTTCCATTATGCCATTGGCAGTTTATGAGTAATTCCCTGTTTGTCGCGGGAGCACCAATCAATTAAGTGCGTCACCACGGCCGGCGCCCTGTTACTATGGTTGAATTTGAACCATTGTTCGAACGCATGTGTCGCTGGCTGCGTTTTTAATTGTAATGCACTGCAGTTTGTCTCAAAACAAATGTTGTAATCTGTAGTCTATTTTATCATCAAATTTCATAATAATTTCGTGTAAACTCATATTATTTCAAGGATTGCAGTTAAAGGTGTTTAAATAGGTGTAGAGCCCTTCTTGTTCTTGTATGCAAAGTGAAAAGCAATGATTAAAAATTCTGAATTGTCTTGGCAAAAAAAAAAATTCTTTCTGCTATAGAACCTTTGAAGATCTAAAAAGAAGGCTTGAAGAACTTTTGGGGTCTACAAAGAACCCCAAGAATCTCCATGGGGTTCTTTGTAGAACCAAACAAGGTTCTTTAACCAACAAAACGTTTTTCAGTTGTAGAACATAAACTTAAAGAACCCTTATCTAGTAAAACCTAACCCGGGGAGGGGGCGCTCCCATCTTGGGAGGTGATACGTGGGGTATAGGACCCCCTGGGCATTATGGACCCCCTCATAACTTTTAATTAGGGATGGCGGGAGTGTCCCTTCTATTGCTACTTGAAAGAACATGCATCATTCAACAACTTAATCGGAGGGAGTGTCCTGAAAGCCAAAGAAATATTTAAATTTACAATTTTCAACACGTTTTCTTATTTTGTCTGTGACATTTATTTTTTTTCTAAGCTATTTTAAAACATCCCTATTTTCTCTTGAGCCTCGGTCTGGAGATTGTTAACATGGCAACATATGGTACTTCTTCTTCTTCTTAGCGTGTCCACAAGTCATTCGTAATGGCTTGTGGTGGTGTCAGGATTTATTCAACTGTGTACATATGGTACTGACATTACATTAGTATGTATCAAATTCTAGCTTACATCTAATTCTAAAACGGCTGGATTATGAATACTTTGTGTATATGTGATTTGGGGTAATATGGACACCCTATATTCCCATATGGACCATATGAGGCCAACACAGGCAGATTAAGTAGAAATTTCCCCACCCCCTGTCAGACCCAGGGAAGGACCCTATAGCTGGGGGAATGCACTACATGGTTAAGGGGGGGGGGCTTGTACCCTAATATACTATAAGTTTGGCTACACTAGCTATCTAGAAAAATAGATATGGCAAAATGTTGACTTTTTTGGGAAATGTTGACCTTTTTTACGTTCCCCATCCCCTGGCAGAGCCAGGGGAGGACCCTGGGGGAATGAATTACATGGTTAGTAGGGGCTTTTCCTCTCCTACAATATACCTAAATTTGCTAGCTCATCTGGAAAAAAAAGTTATGGCAAACAGCTTCCGGGGGCTCCGCCCCCTGGACCCCTGTAAGGGGCTTTGCCTCTGGACCACATTAGGGCCCCTAAGGCGAGCCCTTGGATCCCACCCGTTTTTGCTCACGCTACGCGCTGGGCCGGGGGCGCCACGTTAACATCTTGCCCTGGGCGCCACATCCACTAGTTACGCCACTGATGGCAACAAAGGCCTATTCTCTGAACCCTTTTCGTCCCAATATAGAATCTTAAAGGTTTAAAGCTGTTTAAATAGGTCTAGAGCCCTTCTTGTTCTTGTATGCAAAGTGAAAAGCAATGATTAAAAATTCTGAATTGTCTTGGCAAAAAAAAAATTCTTTCTGCTATTATAGAACCTTTGAAGATCTAAAAAGAAGGCTTGAAGAACTTTTGGGGTCTACAAAGAACCCCAAGAATCTCCATGGGGTTCTTTGTATCCTGCTTAGAGTGCAAAAAAAAAAAAAAAAAAAATGGAGTCAACCCGGTGGAAAGAGCATACCAAAATGATCCAGAAGTCAGTGTTTCTAGATCATCGCCCCCGATGCGTGCGCAGTCAGGGGTCGTCGAACTTTACAGTGGGTAACTTCTTGGTGTCCTGGTGTCCTACAGATCATCTCAAATTAGGAACACAAAGACAAATTCTTGGAATATTGTATTTGTAAAGACCTTTTATCAAAAATCGGATAGAACAATTAATTAGAAACGAGTCAGTGAATGCATGTTATGTGCATCATAAGTTCAAATAAACAATATTTTGAGAAAAATGACCTTAAATGCTCTGGAATGCTTTTATTTTCTTTATTTTAATTATCTTTAATTTGTTATTTAAGACGTAAATATAGTCCAAATTACTTAAAAGTGGTAATTTTCTGGATCCCACCCGTTTTTGCCCACGCTACGCGCTGGGCCGGGGGCGCCACGTTAACATCTTGCCCTGGGCGCCACATCCACTAGTTACGCCACTGATGGCAACAAAGGCCTATTCTCTGAACCCTTTTCGTCCCAATATAGAATCTTAAAGGTTTAAAGCTGTTTAAATAGCTCTAGAGCCCTTCTTGTTCTTGTATGCAAAGTGAAAAGCAATGATTAAAAATTCTGAATTGTCTTGGCAAAAAAAAAATTCTTTCTGCTATTATAGAACCTTTGAAGATCTAAAAAGAAGGCTTGAAGAACTTTTGGGGTCTACAAAGAACCCCAAGAATCTCCATGGGGTTCTTTGTATCCTGCTTAGAGTGCCCACGCAAACCGGCAAGCGTATACAAACTATCTTATAGTAATTGATCCTTTGAAATAGGGACAGGTTTTGCCTCTTTTTTGCCACCTAACACCAGTCATTCTAGTCGACTCACCTTTTGACATGTGTTGCTCAAGCTCTGCCTGCTCCGGCTCCGCTTCCATCTGATGCTGATCTTTCCATCTGCTGTTCAAGTTGTACTCCCCATTGGCCGTATTGTGGCAGCCCAGTTTGCCTTCACGGTTCTTAAGTTGGACAAAATTTAACTTAAAATAGTACGCAAGCTAAGGCAAATGCACGGGCGTCAGTATCAAGCACAAACCACCCTTCTGCCTGCGGATATCTCAGGGAGCACTATCAAAGCTTGCTTCAGCTTTTGGAAGGCACATTCACACTCGCCTGTCTAATCGAATTTTGTCCTTTTCTCAGTCAGTCTATTCCTTCTGGGGACACTGCATGCCCCAGATAAGCCACCTCTCTTTGAAATATGTGGCATTTGGGTGGCTTCAGCCGATGTCTTGGCCCTCAAAATCTATCCAGTACAGCTGCCATCTCTCCAATTGCTCACTCAATCACATCACGTCATCCAAATGGACCAACAGCGTTTTCCACCTCATCCCAGCTAACACATTTTTCATCAATCACTCGAAGGTTGAGGATGCATTGCATAGCTCATTATGGCTAAACGTTCCAGGAATACAATTTACTTGTTGACAAGGCCTGGCGATTTATCAGTATCCATTATATTTCGACATGCCAAAATAAGATGCCACGACAAATGTCGAAAAGCACTTTTCCCCACCTAACTCATCTAAAGAGTCATCAATCCATGGTAATGGATAGGTGTCTTTCACGCTAACCTCGTTCAATCTTCAATAATCAATACAAAGGCGTTTTTGGTAAATCCTTGTTATTTACTAGGAGACGAAAGTCTTTCAACTTCTCTTTGCTGGGGCGATGACCTTTGCCGAATTGGACGGGTGTGACGGTATCAATGCTGTTTTTTTCCTGCTCTCCCAGAATCATATTCTCCAGTTGAGAAAATGTCTTGGAAAGCAATCAGAGATTTTCGCCTCCATCTTCAAATTCCATGCAAACTGACAGTACTCTGGTCAAGCAACTTAAGCAAAACTAATGTTCCAGAACTTCACCTAGCAACTGAATTCCACATTCTCCTACCACTCTCACCTCCTCAATGTCGCATTCCTCGATCAAAGGTAATTTGCCAAATAGCGTTCACGCTCTCATATCGTTACTCTCTAAATGTAAACGAGTGAAAATTTTCACTCCCCAAAAGAGTGAAACTCTTGTAAACCACTCTAAAATGAGTGGTTTGTACTTACAAAGGCTGAATTTCCACTCAAAAAGAGTAAAAATCACTCCAAAAAGAGTGGATTTCCACTCGTTTGAGGAGTTAAGCGAAGGACAACACTTTTGAGTGAAACGAAGGGCAACACGAAAATGAGTGGAAATTAACTCTTTTTGGAGTGATGTTCACTCTTTTGAGTGGGAATTTGCTCTTTTTAAGTACAAACCACTCATTTTAGAGTGGTTTAAAAGAGTTTCACTCTTTTGGGGAGTGAAATTTTCACTCGTTTACATTTAGAGAGTAGGTTGCCGTCCTATTCCTAAGTTGATAGCTGTTGATGGCCTTCACTGGGAACACACCTTTATTTAGTTCCAGTACAGTCTTGGGAACTAAACTACCACATAGAGTCGGCTGCTTTCTTTTGCCGGTTCAACAATTCCTAACTGACAGCCATTAACATTAACGCTTGAGCCTACAATCACCTCATAGCTACCTCATGCTCATGCTAAAATCTGTGACTGGCAATTCTCTCGGAAAGAATAGTTTTTCTTTCATCCTGCAGGGCACGGTAGTTGCACCTAATAATTATATCCAACCCAAAACATCCAAGACCCAAGCTGACTCCAGATTCCAATAAGAAATATGTACCCAATGTTCCTTGACTCACATCGGGTTCAGCATTTTTCAGCTTCTGGCAACAGTATCCCACTTTTATTTCAAGCACATTCTTATCTAGCTCCTCAATCTCCTTTACATCCGTTTGTCTATTTCCTACCCTTTCCGAAGTTAATTGTGGTCCGCGTGGCACCCTTCTTCTGGGACGTACAACTTAATACAGGTTTTACATTAACATCCCTTTCCCCTTACTTAATTTGATCCTTGTTAGCTTTCTTTAACTTAACTCAGCTCCTACGTTGCCACTTCAAAATTTCGAACCAATCCCTTTCTCTCTCCTTATGCCACTCTTATTTCACTAACATCTGCACCCTTTTAAGCTGCCGCACCCTTCATTTCTTTGAACTCTGATTCTCTTTCTTCTCTGCAGGTTCCCCTGCAACCTCCGATGTTTTACTCAAGCCCATTCACAGGGAGCGATTGGCATGCGCGAAACCGGATTTTGACCCAAGATCAAGTGTTATGCATGCTCACCAGCGCTCACGAGCAGAAATCGCTCGCTGTGACTGGATAGCTTGCTTAGTGCAGGCCCCAGCTACTCTTCCTTTTCCAAAACACCTTGTGTCTCCCTTTCTAATTTTGCCTAATTACGTTGATTTTCTCTCTGGTGTCTTCCTTCACTTCCTTTACTTTAGTTTGTTTTTTTCAGAAAACCTGATCACACTCAGCTAGTTTTAAACTCCCTTATGAATCCCTGTGAACCTGCCAACCTCTGCATATCCGAGTTCAATCATTAGTAACTGTATCAAGTCGGCTACACATAACACTCCGACTATTATCAGTCAATCCACTCATACACAGCCAAATCTGTGTGCATCCCTTGGATCCTTCCAATAGTAGCCCTTTGAATGCCCTGTCATCTGTGTAGAGTTCTAGCTACCTTATTCAAACTATCAACTCTCAATGTCCCCTGCTGACTCAACCACCACCCATTCCACAACCATCACCATAATGCTACTACCACCACTACTTACTGCTCTATGTCCTTTGCCCTCCATGTTACCAGACTTTCCTCTGCCATCATCTCTGCCAATACCACCATTACTACTTGCCAGATGCCAGTACTACTCTGGCCTGCATGATGCTTTCTCATTTTTCACGTGACTCCTAATGTTTAACTGCAATGACAATCCTAATTCTGACACTACTTGTAACAGGACCGAACCGGGGAGTGCAACCATGGTATGCTGTATTGCATTTCTACGGCACCTGAGCGGTTGACACCAGATCGTGTAGGTTTGGCGAGGGTGGAACCCAATATGCTGAAAGAGTTGGTTACTGTTATGGGCAATACCGGTTATCATAGTGTAAAAAGTTAAAAAGTACATTATCAAGAAGCCAAAATGCAACAGTGGCTCACCAACAATAACCTTTTTCCCCAAAGCGTAAAAAAAAAAAACTGTATTAACATAATTTAACATTGACAATCCACGAAATCTGATTCTGAACTATAGGTTTGATGACCTAGCTATAAAGTATAGTAAATCCTTTGACTTCCACCATACAACTATGATTTTAATCCTGAAATATGTGGATGTCTATTGTCTAACCTATTGTTTTATAGCATTATCAAATGGCAACACACTTAGTTTTTGTGTTTTTACTTCTTAGTGTGTCCACAACACAAGAGTCTGTTAAATGTGATCGAGGCAATGCCCAACACATTTCTTAGCATTCTCATGGCTCCAGTTTTGGGCAGCACAGTAGATGGTCCAAGATGCTGTTCCGCAGTCACAGGATATATCTGCGTCCTCCCCATTTGACAGCATTTCCATTTCCATTCAGCCCATGTTGAGTCTTTGCTGACAGGAACAGTGGTCTTTGATGGGTTGTTTGTGAGCTTTTCATTCCACATCCTGACTCTTTCACTGTTTGCAGATGTTTCCAGAGGTATAACATGGCTGACGAAGCTTGATCTTGATTTCAGGCAGATTTCTGCTGGATTATGACCAGACAGAGGATGTCTCTCATTAGTGGCCTGGCGTTGACACTCCTTCTTACTTGTCACTGCACGTCTTACATTGGGAGGTGCCATACCTGTGAGGGTGTACAGGGTCTCTGTAGGTGTAGCTCTGAGACAACCTGTTACTAGGCGGCAGCTGGCATTGAGGGCCGGATCCACCTTCCTTGCATGCGATGACCTTCCCCACACTGGACTTGCATACTCTGCTACAGAGTACCACAAGGCCAAAGCAGTCCACTTCAGAATATGAGGGCTGGCACCCCAACTTGTGCCAGTGAGCTTGTTCAGGATGTTGTTATTGTAACTGACCTTCTCCTTTGTCTTCTCGATGTAGTTCTTGAAGGAAAGACATTGTGAAGTCTTCATTTTGTGCCCCAATGCCAAGAACATCAGCATAGATGAATCTCTCTGTATCCTCACTTCTTGATTGGTTGTTCATATAGATGTTAAACAGCAGTGGTGCTAGTACACTTCCTTGGGTAGGACGTCCTTCAGTCTGTGCCCTTCTTCGCGCCCAACTCAACAAAGAAGAACCTGTTGGACAGCATGCTCTCAATCAGTTCTGTTAACTGGGAATCCTCTGATAGCTCCTGGATATTGTGGAGGAGGCATCAGTGGTTGATTGTATCAAAGCAGCTGACAGATTGATGAACACCAAACCGGTAACAATTCCTTTCTCATAACCATCTTCAATGTATTGCGTGAGGTTGAGAACCTGGCTAGCCTTGTCTAGGGCAAAATCCTGCTTGTTGAGGTATAAGTCGCTCATTGATAAATGATGCTGTCTATTGAGTATGAGCCATTCAAAGAATTTGTAGATGTGACCTAGAACTGTGAGATAGGGCAGTAGTTCTTGGGTAGATATGAATCCTTCCCGGGTTTCAGGAGTGCTGTCACATGTGCCTTCTTCCAGATCTTTGGAAGTCTGTGTGTTTCCAGGCATTGGTTGTAGAGTTGCAGTAGCTATTTTCCTGCCGTGGGTCCAAAGTTCTTTATCTCCTCAGTTGAGATGTTATCCAGACCAATTGCTTTACCAGGCTTCCAGGGTGGAAATTCCTTCTTCCAGCTCTTCCACGGAGAGGGGTCTTGTGAATCCCTGATCTGCTTTCCTCAGGTTACGATTCTTCTGTTTCTTCCCACTCTGACCATTCAAAAGGAGTTGGTGTGCCACTTGCTTAGCAATGACTTGATATCGCTGACGAGCAACATCTGGGTCTCCTCTGAGCTTGCGAATAGTGGACCATGCTTTCTTGCTGTTCTTGACATGTCTGTTGGCTCAATCAAGGCACTCCAGGTCTTGTGGCGCTCTTGTGAAATAGCCTCCATCACTTCCTTTCCTTTACTAAAAATCAATAAAACATTTTATTGTCAACAGTGAAGCATAAAGCCAATTCCATTCCAAAATGGATACCACTGTTTTGTGCTTCTTAGGTGCACTAAAAAAGCATTTTTAATATATCTAGAAGAATTTAAACATTATTTTTAAAATGTGAACTGAAATATTTAACAATTTGTCAGAAATAACAATGCAAACTCATTTTTTGTGTTCTTTACTCATTTTCAATGCTTTTTAAAGTGTTACCTTTTAGTGCACCAAAAAGCAGGAAATGACAATGGTATTATTTTTGGTAATAACATGTTTAATTGATAGGAAAACCTAAAAAAATATATTTGTCAACTTAAGGATAGGACATTTAAAGATATGTTACCCATCACAACAAATCAATTTTTTTTTCAAAAACTTTTCAGTGAGACAGCTAGGTAACATTTCTGAGCAAGATTGGAGAAATACTGTCAGACATATCTTTGACATATTTCATATTTTAGGTAGCACGAGCATGGAACTGCATGCTATTCAATGATACATGTTGCCATGCATCCCATGGGGTTGGATATTGGTTAAATTTTCAAAGCATCTACCTTATCTTCTGACTGCCAATGCTATACCATTAGTGTCTTCTAAAATAACAGACACACTAAATAAAGTTTAGTACTTCTACGATTCACATAGTTGCATTTCTTTCATAACAGTTTTCTACCAATTGTTTGTTTCATAACAGTTTCATCTGCTCATCCTTGTCCTGATGCACACAAAGGAGAATTGATGACAAAAACTAGAAAAATAACATAGAGATACAAGACAATCTCCCCACCACACATTGCTGGAGTGCTAATATTGCCAGGCAGAATCATGTGTTGCCCTAATGGAGATTTGGTAGTAGCTGATTTCAAGAATGTCTACATTCTCGATAGAGATTGCAAATTCAACAGTAAAGTGGGGTCACTAAAAGAGCCAACTCCATAAACCATTCACCTCTGTGAATAGGCACGGTGATGAATACCACAATGAATTATTATGAAAGAGACAGGTTCCATTTCCAAACATTGTGATCAACATGCACAGGGCTGTCCACTCTTGGGTAGTCTAAGCCTACAGCCCAGGGTTTCAGCAAAGCTCCATGGGTACAAGCAGATATACAGGGTGTCCTAAAAAGGCTACATGATGACTTTAATTTCAAAATCAAAGTTTAAATATTTTTTTCTCTCACTTGAATATGCTCTTTTTAGAACTACAGATGGCAACAGTTTCCCCTCTCCCCCGGGGGAGAGTCATATCACCATAATCTCCGTATACTTACCATTCAAGCCTGACTTATGCCTTTTCATTTTCTACGCTCGGTATAGCAAATTACCTATGATACCCACTGGAAAGTTCGACGAACCCTGACTGCGCACGCATCAGGGGCGATGATCTAAAAACACTGACTTCTGGATCATTTTGGTATGCTCTTTCCACCAGGTTGACTCCACGGGCAGGAGAGCGAACACCGTGAGCCCCGTCCTGGGCGGCGCAGCGGCCCGGACAGGGGGGAGCGTCTGGCTTGAATGGTAAGTATACAGAGATTATGGTGATATGACTCTCCCCGGGGGAAAGGGGAATCACCTACATCTCCTAGTACGTTCCCATTCAAGCCTGACTTATGCCACAGATTGCAACTGGTAGAGTCAACCCGGATATCAGAGTGCTCGGGCCATAAGGCAAGCGGAGCTATGGTGATATGATCTCGCCGGGAGAAGGTTGAACAAACCAATAATAGAATAGATGCACTTACCGACTTCAGTGGGTAAAGTGCTACTGGGAGCTGTGGCGACTGGAAGATGTGGAGGCTTGCTGTGATGACGAGGAAGCTGATGGTAGGATCCTAGCTGCCGTCGAACCGCTGCGTACTAGGACATCTCGGAGATAAACTTGTTGGAATGTAGAAGAACAAGCCCATCCCATGGCGTCCATGACATCTTGTATAGAAGCTCCCCAGTAGGAGGCCCAAGCAGCTGCCTGAGATCTTACGTCGTGAGCTCCTATGTGCATCCCCGTCAGACGAACCTCCGTACTAGCTAGGCTCTCCTTATGACTGCCACGGTCCATCTGGCTAATGTCGTCTTGGAGGCCGGGCGAAACGGCTTCTGAGTTGTGAGGAAGAGCTGGTCGTGAGCCCCCCTATAGGGCTGAGTCTTGCTGAGGTAAAACTTCAAGGCTATAACTGGACACCAGGGTCCTTCATCGCTGGAACCTGAAGCTTGTCAGAGATCTGGGAGGATGATCGGCTGTGGAGTGAAGCTGAGAGATTGATTCTTGGCCAGGTAACCTGATCGGGGAAGACGGCGAGCGGCGTTCCCTGTGAAGGTGAGGTGATTCTCTGCTATAGACAGAGCATGGATATCCGATACTCTCCTGCCTGATGCTGCGGCGACAAGGAAGAGAGTCTTCTTGGTGGTGTCCGCTAAGGATGCTTATGGTGAAGAGGTTCATAAGGAGGACTGTTGAGATGCTGGAGGACTGTTGGCAGGTCCCATGCTGGTACTAGAGGGCGTTCGGGCAGTCGTTGATGCAGCATTCCCCTGATGAGATCATGAAGCGCTGGCGAGTTAGGCACGGTGATGCCCCGGTGATGCCTCCGCCAAATCTCAGATGGATGGCTGAGAGAGTTGCTCGCCGAGGGTCCACTTGGCGATCCCTGCACCAGTACCGGTACTTGACAAGTCTGGAATTATAAATCCTCCTTGTTGTAGGTCTCCTTGCCTCTCCAGTCAGATGGGCCGCTTGGAGCGGAAGGCCTGCTGCTCTGCAGGGCTGGATGCGACTAGCCATGCAGTCATGTAGATCGCCTTCAGAGTCTCCATCAGAAGGAGACCCCCCCCCCGGGGTCTTGACCAGGTCCTTCCTAGGAAAAGTCAACAGGTTGGCGTACAGCAGAGACCAGGTCCTCATAGGAAAAGTCAACAGGTTGGCGTACAGCAGAGACCAAAGTATCACGTCTGCGACGTGATACCACCGTTGTCATACTGGCTGAGAAGCCCAGTCGTCTAGTCACAGAGATGCCGGTGCTTAGTTGAGTTTCATGAGGATCCCGGCGCACTGCGTTGTAGATGCGATGCGCTCGGCGGTCGGAAACGCCATTCCCGCTTGAAGATCAGCGTTGCCCCTAAAAAGTCGATGCTCTGCGAAGGAGTGCTAAAGTTGTTCCCTGGAAGGCGCTGCCAGGAGCCAGTCGTCCAGGCAGACAAAGGCGAAATGGCTTCTCCTCCTGAGGAACTCTGCTACATCCTTCACTATCCCGGTGAATGTGCGGGGCGCTGTCGACAATCCGAACGGGAGGCAATGGAACTGATAGAACGAGCGGTCGGCATAGGGAACCGAGCCACTTCCTGTGTGAAGGATGTATCGGAGTGTGGAAGTAAGTATCAAAAGTTATGCCTTATACAATCTGACAAAAAAAGAAAGTACAACATAACAGATTTTAAGGTATTTTCTTTATTTTTTCAAAAATGTCATGTGCGACATGTGGAGGGTTTTCCCAGATCACATCACATATGTGTAAGAAAGACTTTCACTCAACTGCAGAAGTTGGTTTGCAGTAATTGGACGGAAGTTATATCACTTTATTTCTTAACGGGTCAAAAAATATGTACACAAAATAAATATTTATGTATTTTGTACAAATATTACATATAAAATACATTATATAATACAAGCATAATTCTATTTGCTACCTGTATCTCCTTATAAATGTTGTTGAACATAGTACAGATGCTACCGACTAATACTAAATATTCAAGTGATGTATTCACTTTTGACTATGAGACTTATTCATATGACTGATGACATTGGATTAGGTGTGTTTCAGTTGACATTGTCCGGTCAGGTCAGGTTTCCATGTCAGGTCAGGGTTCCATGTCAGGTCAGGTTTCCTTTGAGGGCCTGCTACTGGTATCCTGGTAACCAGTACTACCTGTCCCAGGGCCGAGGTGTCGCCGGATTACTTTGGGGTGAGACAAAACGTTGAGGTGGATGCTGCGGCGCAGGACGGTACCCGAAGGCTAGCCGCTTTCTGAAGCAGCTGCGCAACCTCTTGAAGAAGGGCTTGCCGTCTGTTCACGTCCTTGGGGATCACCGTATCTCGTGTGCGCAGAACCCATGAGTCCGAAGTCACCGACCTCCACCGATGTATGAAGTGTCCTAGCCTCCCCCCCCCACCGCAAGGGGAGGCTCTGAAGCCTGAGGATAGTCACTTCCTCTTCTGGGGGGATGCACAATGTGACCCCCACCTTCTTGATCGACCGCCCTTGTTGCATCCACCGCCGTCGCTGTCCTTGCGTCGGTATCCTTGCTCCCTTTCTGGGGAGATTGACCCTTGTTGCTCCTGGACGGCTGGTTCTTCTGACGGGAGTCCTGACTACGAAAAGTATGCGGTTGCTGCAGCCGCTGCTGCTTGCTGTGTTAGCCTTCAAAGGTGTTCCCCCGTGCAGGACGCTAGGTCCCGGAGTGTATATAGTGAACGTTGCCTGTTCTCTGCACTGCACTCGTCTGCAATCTGACAGGGTCTAGACATCCGTTCATCAGGTGGGCGAAGGTGAGGAAGGATGCGCTCAATAGTCGCATACCATCCCAGGCCAGGGTTTCCAGGCCACCCAATTCGGTGAGCGTGTCGCATTTTTGCTTGTTACCCCTGAAGCTAGCTTCTCCCAGCTCGTCAACCTCTGGTGAGGGTTCAGGCCACTGGATCAGGCTGCTCCTCCCTAGCATAACGACTATAAAGAAAGGAGCCACTACTGTAGGGCTCTGGTATCACGGTGAACGACTCCCCTAGTTGACAGATCTTCTCCAGGTGGTGGATCCTCTCTACCTCTGAGACTCCGGCCTTGATGGATCCTCTGTGAGGTTCCTCTTGGCTTGATCGGTTAAGTTACGGTGGTCCGAGGAGGGAGGTGTGTGTGAGTTGGTTGAACGCCGTAGAATTCATGTCCCGATGGCCGTCCATGAACACCCACTCGTCGGTAAAACTCGGTGGTTCAGGATCCTTGACTGGACCCTGAAGGTCTCCCATGCGGACTGCGCTGTGGTGGACTCTACTCCGTCCCCGCTGGCTGTCGTTGGTTCGGTGGGCTGTCCTGAAAGTCCGGCATCTCCGACGGTTCGCGGCGTCGCCCCGGGGTCACGGCTGTCCGGCGGGGTCCCGGAAGTCCGCGCCTTGGGTTCGCGGGTGATTTCCTCCGGCGGTGGTGCTCGGCTATCCCTTCGGTCTTGGCGGTGGGTCGTAAATATCTTTGCGGCTGCGGTGGCCACGGCTCAAGGAGCGGCTCCTTCCGGTGATCAGGGTGGTAGCTGCTATTACCACGGCCTGCGAACGGCTCGGTGGAGATCCAATTGGTGATCGTGGCTTGCGAAACGGCTTCTTGCGGTGATCCGGCTCTTGCGGTGAACCCCGGCCCTTGTGGGTGATCTCGGCGGCGGTCACGGCTCCCCGATCGGCTCCTGCCGTGATCTTGGGCGGTGGTCTCGGCTTCCCTAACGGCCTCCTGCGGTGAACCCACGGTAGGTCCCACACGTGGAGAGCGGGGTACTCTGTGGGCGGTGGGCTTACTCGCGGCTGCGGTCAAACAGTGAGCGTTTAGGAGTCCGGAACCTTGGCCCAAATGCGGCTTTTGACGGCTTCTATCCTGGCTGCTACCCGGCTTACACCTGGGTTGCGGGGGCGTTTGTGGTCGGTGCAGGTCGCTTGTGTCCCTTAGTTCGTCTGCCCAGTGCTTGCGGGGGGTTTTATTGCCGTAGAAGCCACGGTCAAAAAAGAGAACAAAAGTCATTAGGAGCAACCATAACCGTGATATCTCATCTAAGTACAACTAGCCTAGTATACAATTGAGTCCATCCTAGCCCAGAACAACCGAGATGAACCGGTAATACCCGCTCACTACGCGAAAAATCCTGTTGGAACCTAACTCCCATAGAAAAGCACATACCGTATATCCTCTAATAACTCCCCAGGGGCTTTGCATTTTTCAAAAGGGGGGCGTTAATTTGAAGGTCACTTGTTCCATTATAATTTACATTAAAAACATCGGCAGCACCCCTCTGCAGAGCTGCCAACCTTTAAAATTACCTTTCAGTAATCAGAAAATCCGTATTTGAGGTCCCTTATTTGTTTGTGAGTTTGAACAACCTTTTTTTCGCAAATAATGACGCCCGACCGCTTGTGCAAAATAATTGTATGATCGCGGGATGATTCGTTGTTACCTTACCTGTCTCCACGTGATGTTATTGTTAGTCTACTTTGTCGATCAACCCCAGCGATCATGCAGTGGCAAAATCCTTCACACTAAGGACCGCACCTTACCAATCCGTGCAGCATTTGGACTTATTATTCCTCTTTAAAACATTTTTTTTCTTGCTGATGTTCTTTCCTTTACTACCACTAATTTACTCTTAAATATCATTTTCCATAGTTGCACAATGGTACTTAGCGACCATGTATCGCCACAGAGGAAATCTGCCGCCGAAACCCGTGAAACTACAATTTGATTGGCTGGTACGACCTGAATTTATGATTTGTTTTTACAAGAGCTTCCAATCAAACATCAGCTATTACGATGTATCCGACCAAGGTCAAGGATATCGGGTCATATTTATGTCATGGGTCATGGGGGTCAAACTTAGTAGTCTATTAGCTGGCAGCGTTTATCATTCAAGGTATAATATTTATTATTTTGGGGCTTCTCTTAAATCCATATTTTTTGTTGGAATTCGGCAATTCGTATTCTGAAATTTTGCAACTTCAAAACATATTTACAAATATAGAATATCCTACTAGTACAAGTTGGCATCTCAGCCTATATGGCAAGGTACCGTGCTCTTCAAGAAAATCAGGATATCAAAAACCTGCTTGTCCTTTCTAATAGATTGCCGCGCACACAGACGAAATCCGCCGATATTTTACTCGCTATATAATAGCTTAAATGTATTCCTTGCACAAAGTATTGCATTAAAAAGATCATTTTTTTGCCAATCTACCTTAGCAAAAGGGTTTATTGTGCTGTCCTTTTAGCATGTACTTGTATTTGGTTTGTGACAAATTGGTGAGTTTCAGGCCTACCCTTCGCAATCAAAACGTGGGGCGTTTATTTGAAGGGTTTATTTTCAATGTTAAAAAGTTAAGTGGGGCGTTTATTAGAGGGGGCTGTTTATTACAGAATATACGGTACTTCCAGTTTGGGGGTAAATGTTTAAATATGGAACGAAAATTTTGTTTATATCGAACCCCCCGCGTTGTCGATGTCTAGTTTCGGAACCAAATGAGGTTAAGCGGTAAAATTCGGTCGGTAAGAATTCAAAAATGCCGCCTGAAAAAAGTGTCCCGCATAGAATTCCCCATAACGGTAAGGCTCGGCCGTGACACGGTAGTGGAGCCCCCGCAAACGGGGTAAAACCGAAGAAAAACGCGGTTGCATCCTAACTCCCATAGAAAAGGCACATACTTTGGTTTTGGTCGTTGTTAAATATGGAACGAACTTGCCGTATCGGACCACGATGTTTAGTTCGGAGCCAATGGGTTGTACCGCGGTGAAATTCATCCGGTAAAATTTCCAAATGGCCACTGAAACAGGTGTCACCAATCTAAGGTATTCCCGTGAACGTTAAGGCCCGGCCGTAATAATGGTAGAGGGGCCCCCGGTGACGGGAAGACCAATAAACTGATCCGCAGACCCGTAAAAAAAAAAAAAAAACAGTTTCACGGAGGAAGCGGTGGGGCTCAAAGACCGCCCCGGTGCACATGAAGCAGATGGCGTACCATGCCCAAGCCGAATGCCAGATGGCCGACCATACTTAAGGTGGCGCCGTACCGGTACATTACAGGTAGAATAGCGGGTGAAGTTGACCGCGAAAAACATCAAAGTAACCGATGAAAAAGGTGAGATAATTTACTCAGTAGAATCATCTATCACCAGAAAGCTCCCACCACGGGCGCTAGATGGTGTGGAATTACTCGAAGGGTTCCCACCCGAGGTAGACCCTTGTAACCCACGTGTGAACTAGCCCGCCATGTTTCATGCGGACAGTACACACTGACTCACCTAATCATATTGCAATTTTTCAATAATCTGGAGTGGGGCTGAAGCGGCAAAACCGAACCATACTGATAGAAAAATGCGTAGAACACATAGTTTTGGTAGATAGGTGAGCAAAAGCTTATAAAAACTTTTGACAATTTGCAAACTTTCTCAAGGCACAATTAGAGCACAACTGCTTAGAGCGTCGCCAAATGAGAAGTCAGTGTTTCTAGATCATCGCCCCTGATGCGTGCGCAGTCAGGGGTCGTAGAACTTTCCAGTGGGTATCGTAGGTAATTTGCTATACCGAGCGTAGAAAATGAAAAGGCATAAGTCAGGCTTGAATGGGAACGTACTAGGAGATGTAGGTGATATATAGCATAATTCTTGGACAGCTAAAAAATTGTAATCAGGTGTTATGTTCCTTCCCACTGTAAAGCAATTGCCCTGTCACACCATTACATAATAGGCTAAGATCACCACATCTGCCAAACATCTGCCAACTGGTTCGTTATAATTTCAAGGGCATAAATAGTACAAGAAATGTACAATATTCATAGTACCTGACAAAACAAAAAATTTACGAACATCTTCAATATGCACGCTTCATCATGAGCAAACAATCTACTTTAAAAAAAATTAAGGCCTACTGTGACTTCATGCATACTTTGTCCATTTATCATAAGTTGCCATGTGTGGTACTTACAGTCATACTCTTGTAAAAGTGAATAGAAGATAGATAGGGAACGGAAAATTAGCAGAAGTGGAGAAGAAAGATATTTCCTCAATAATAAGTTCATATATATTGTACCACATTTAAGGACAGTGTTAACCCTAAGTTTCTGGGTGTCTGTTCTGGCTTGTAACTTTGCAAATATTTGACTATGATGTGTAAAAGTATACAGAAATTAGACGATGAATCCAATTATGGCATCAGATAAATGTGAAACTTATCACATTTTGAGAAAAATGCCAAAAAAGCGAGATTTTGCCCCAAATTTTTCAGACAGCGTAACAAAAACAATTTGAATTTTCATGATTTCTCATATTTTTAATAAACAGCACAAAATTGTCTAGGAACGGTTTTCTCATTTTTTTTTAAATAGAGCTTAGTTTTTGAAAAATTTAGAAAAATGTTTAAAAAATGTGAGTTTTACTTTTCTTTCCCCAAATTTGAGTACATATTGAAGAATATCTTTAATTAGAAATGGAAAAATGAAAAATTGAGAAAACCATTCCTGGAGTAGACTGATTGTTATCATATGAAAGTTAAACCTTACCTTTTACTTCAATATTTTGGGTGTTACCTTGTCTGAAAATTTGCCAAATTTCGGCAAAAATGAACATCGAAAAAATCCGTTTTAGTAAAAAAGTGAATTTTTACGCCATTACAAGCTACCCCCCTTCTCAAATAACCTTATCTTAGAACTTCAAAATTGCATATGTTATGCACGTGGTGGAAATTCATCTTCATGCATTATCAAATCAAACATATTTTGCCTCTAACTCAAGAAATCATAAGAAAAAGAAATTTCATCTGGTCTAAATTACCACAGACATTCGTGTAAAAACAAAAACACTATCCTTGACACCACCCTTAAGTGATATTTTTCTTCATGTAACCTTTTTTGGAACACCCTGTATATCACATACATCAAAGTGTAAAAACAATCTGATTGTGTATGCTTTGTAATGCCAAGTTATAATGATTGTAACAAGAATTAGTAACTCTTATATGTGTAAGAAAGACTCACTCAACTGCTGAAGTTGGTTATAGTAATTGGACGGAAGTTATATCACTTTATTTCTTAACGGGTCAAAAATATGTACACAAAATAAATATTTATGTATTTTGTACAAATATTACATATAAAATACATTATATAATACAAGCATAATTCTATTTGCTACCTGTATCTCCTTATAAATGTTGTTGAACATAGTATAGATACTACTAACTAATACTACATATTCAAGTGATGTATTCACTTTTGACTAAGAGACTTATTCATATGACAGATGACATTGGATTAGGTGTGTTTCAGTTGACATTGTCAGGTCAGGTCAGGTTTCCATGTCAAGTCAGGTTTCCTTTGAGGGCCTGCTAATGGTATCCTGGTAACCAGTACTACCTGTCCCAGGGCCGAGTTGTCGGCGGCTAAACCGTCACCCCATCGGATTACTAAGGAAATCTAAAGAGGAGGGTAGTTGGTTTCCATGGTAGAATGAAAAAGAAGATCTACCTACAAGGGCGTCAGCCAAAGGCTAGGCACACTGCTGAAAACTGTGGATTGGCGTCAGAAAGGGCATACGGTCAATTATTTTTTGCTCCGAAAAATCCTCGCAGCAGTATTGATGAGTGTGAGGTGTATCTGGCCACCCCCCTTTAGTGGGGACAAAACCAGATTTAAAACTTTGGTTTAACTAACTAACTGAAAGGTATTAAGTTTAGCACTAAGTTGCCAGTTTATGAGACTATTTCTTGAGAAATTCTGTCGAGAAAAACTACAGTTAGTAGCGATTTTAGCTGTTATGAGTATACCATCCAAACCTCGGCCTCGACTGCAACACTCTTTAAACATCACATTTTGGTCTCATTAGAAATTTTAGATTTTCTACTTCACACCTGTGAAGTATTCTTCTATTCTGATCAAATTCTTATGACCAAATATATGGTTTATCTGAAGTTATCAGCAATTATGCTCCTACTTGTACAACAATTACCACCTCCATTAAAATGGTATATCTGATTCAATGGATTTTTATATTTGACTGCACAACCTAGAAGAGTATACACTGTCCTAAATTGGATTTGAGTAACACACACCCAATGCAGGTGAGAATACCGAGACATCAATGTCAATTACAAATGAAAAACTATACATTTACTATGCAAAATGCAAATGGTGCGCCCGCAGGCGGAGTGCCCATCTCTCTGTCATTGGCGTTTGGGCCAGACTCCCTCATATAATGTTCCTGTGGGGAGTTCGCCACTCCTGCCACACGGCGAGTCTGTTTTGCATTCCCAGCATATGCCGGTACCCATTTATACTCCTGGGTGGAGAGAGGCAAGCGAGGTAAAGTGCCATGCCCAAGTGCACAACACATTGGCGACAGCGGGGCTCAAACCCACAACCTTATGCTTATGGGGCGAGCGATGATCCACTGCACCACATATGCCCTCTGTGATTTACATTTACTATGATATACCATTCTTAAACAGCTGTGGAAATGTAAGCAATTTCATCGGCTGATGCCCAGGTTCAATTCGACAATTGAACCCAGTTAGTATGCGCTGCGTATTGACTTTATTTGGAAGTTGAAGTGCTTGTGTCATACTGCATTTTGCTACGTTTGTGTGGGCCTGCCAACATTGCGTCTTGTTGCGTATGCCCGTTGCGTTCAACGGGTTGTTAGATTTTTGTCACTGGGTGGAGGTAGTCCTTTCTTTTGTATTTAGCTATAAAGTATCTCGAAGTTGGGTAAAGATGACTTTAAATTATAGAGCTGTTTAGGAATGAGAATAAAGGTATGATTTTGGGAACCGGTACTCTTTACGATGAATTGAAAGTGGCGATGCTATTATTTTGCGTGGAACTTGGCCTCCCGGCCTCATTCTTCCACTTAAAATAATGCTATCGCCTTGACGCTAACAGCCCGCCGCCATGCAGCCAATACGCGACAGCGAGCAAAAAACAAAATCGGGTTGACGTCTTGAATTTTCAGCCTTGGAAGCAGGAACTGGCCTGCTGCTTTTGTCATCAAATATCAAGATCACGGGACGGTCATTATCTCAAATAACCGGTCATACATGAAGATTATTAAAGTATGAATTTCTACAGTTGATTCTTGAATTGGACTCTTATTATGAGTTTGCAGGCCAATTTTTTGAAAATTTTAAGAAGTGGTGACATCACAGCATTGTTTGACCATTTTTGGCCCCGGGGGAACCACTCGGATATATATGCGCTACGCATCCGCTTTAATAAACACGTGGAAAAAGGATCGCATTTTCGCTATCGGACGTCGTTTTGGGAATAAGGGGTAAATTTTGCACTGTTTTGACATTAATGGTGTATTTTTGGAACAACGCTCATTGCCATTTGGCCTAGAGTAATGGTTATGGACCTTAATTTAACATTCCCGAATTTTGTTATGTATTCGACCCGGAGCGTTCTGGAATATCCGCCTCATAATGATTTTTATATCCTACACCACAAAACCTTGTGACTTTGTATACATGTAGGCCTATATCGGCCCTTTACGGCATGACTTATAAAAGCTATTGTTGAGATTAATTTGCAGTCTTCGATAGTAGCAGGGGGTAGGACATGCCAACCTAACAGCAACAGCGAATTCTAAAAATAATAAAAATAAATGATATACAGATTTTCGGTGTGAATATAACTAACCACTTCTCAAACTTTGCTGCAAAAACGATGCCTACCAAACCTAATACCCTTGAACATAGGCGCCATGGCTACAGAGCTACGCGCTCTGTAGCCAGGCGCACCTATACGCTCTAACCCCAAACCACCGCTACTCACCACACAGCCAAAAAATAACCATTGCACATCTGGGTTTCAATTCGTCGTAAAGAGAATACCGGTTCCCCAAATCAAACCTTTATTCTCTAAATCAAAAATAGAAGAGTCTTGGCCTAATATATAATTTATAACATGTTCTAAAAACTTTTCATGTATCCTCTGAAATAAGTGCACTCTAAATTTGGAATGTACACATCAACAAAGAACATTCACAGCTCTCTCATGAAAGAAGACTTATAGGTTAATATTCTGAAAGGGAGTATCTTCAGACCTGGGGTTAAACCAGGGTTAGTCCTACATGAGTGGACCTTTTCCTTTCAAAATACCATGAAAGTCAAATGTAACGAGTGAGAAAATTCCTTGTGGATGGACCATGCTGGTCCATCCATGAGGAATTATCTCACCTGTTACAGCACATTTTTAGAGTATGTTAGAAGGAAAAAAGGTCCACTCTTGTAGGACTAACCCTGGTTTAAACCCAGGACTAAAGTTATACTCCTTTCAGAATACCAGCCTTAGACAATAAATACTGATTAAAGGAAGACCTTTCTGCCATTGCCAATTCATTACAACTTTGAAACTATAAGCATATTATATTATAAATATTTTCAATTAAATAATTCAAGCCATAACTTTAAGCCATACAACTGGCTCTTACGGGTATTGATATCAATTTGTTATATTTTAGGATAAGAAATAGGGCAGAAGTATAAATTACCTGTTCAGAATCTGTAAAATGGTTGTAATATAATCATATAAAAGTTGTAAGATTCACTTATAATAATATTTAATTCTTATAACATACAACATATCCACTGAAGTGCTCAAGGTGTCATTGTGGAGAGCCTACGCCTGCTACGATGCATTGAGTAAATCCAGAATGACAGGGAAAGACATGGGAAAGACAATCTGATTTTAGACGAAGGAGGAAATCAAGTTGGAGCAAACCTGTGAGGATGGGTATGGATTGGCAACCATATTCATAGCTCCACAAGGAATTTGAACCTGGATCATAGCAACCACTACACCAATCCACCAGCTTATGATGCCCAGTGATCATATTTAGCCACTGCAAACAAAAAATTATTGCTCTTTTAAATTCCTCTTTTACCAGTTATTCTACTACCAGAGCATATTACACAAATAATATTTTACAGAGAAAGGCTGGCTAACTCCACAATATAAAATATTCACTAAATTGTGTGTTAATTAAGGCTGACTCAGAGATTTTCCAAGGAGAGTGGCATCAATTTTCAAACAAGTAGGTTTTTGCATATTACTAATCACTGTGGTAGTAAAATAGCTAAGCTCAACTCAAAGTCCTTCATATAGAAATTGCAACTTTGTTATTTAAAATTCCGATCAGAAATTTTGTTATACATAGCATCCTATAGCATGTGATACTACAAAATCAAAATGAAAAAATCTTATTCATCTCAAAACTTTGGAATAGCATTTAGGTGAAAATCTTTGGTTAGTAGTCGACTACACCTTTTAATAAATACACAAAAAATTATATTTCAAAATCTCTGCTGAGTCAGTCTTTAAAGGCTGATTCACCCAAAACGAGACAAAATATTGAAAGTTGCAGGAATCGCTTAAAAGGGAGGATACTTTGTAGCATGCCCCTGCATCAAAAGGGGTGGACATCCCTGGTTTAATCTGTTCTAAATCACAGCTAGAGATAGCTACAATGATTAAGTTGCAACATGACAAGCACCATTGACGATTCCCTCAATCACCAGGCGGATTGTGAATTTTGCGGCTCTGAGGAGCTTGAACTCCTGTTTAAAGGGAGAAACTTCGCTGAATTGTCAATGATTTCCACAAGAGTTTCTCCGGTAAACAGAAGTCTAAGGTTACTGGAAACCAGCGAATAATTTGCACGTATAGGCATTTAATTCAAGATCACCACAACATCATTGATGTGTCATACTTGAAGTACCGATATATTCTCATATGCAAAAGTACGACATGGTCTTCACTGGTTCAACCTGCTAATTTGTCCTAAAACATCACTTTATAATCAAAACTTGTGGAGTATTTATATATCATGAAGCCCACAAAATTAGGGTCCCCTCATCAATAGTCCCCCTCCACCGTCCCCATCGTCCTCATATAAATATGAGTTACTTGCAAGTACCGAGATATTCTCATATGCAAGTAATGACCATGGTCTTCACTGTTCACCCTGCAAGTTGTAATAAATCATACTATAATTCCATAACTTGTGGAGTAGTAATATCATGAAAAGCCACAATTAGGGCTCTTAGGTGTCCCCTTCACAATATGTTCCACCTTCCAGGCGTCCCCTCGTCCGCATATAAAATACTGGTGAGTGATTCCACACTTTCCATAAACCAATCCTGCAATGTGGGGGGAAGCAGCATGTGAAGAGGAACGGTAGTTTCTTGACACCGAAGGCTTGGCTACACTAGGCGGATGATACGCAGGCCGGGACCAATGCTCCTTGACAACAATCACAGGTGTGTTACTATGGAAGTAAAAAAAATGGTAAGAAACTTATCAGGATTATAAGGGGGGGGGGTAAGCATTGATGAAAAATAAGAAGAGTTCGACAGACAAGGTAATTCAATAGAGCT